>CAJHUC010001130.1:0-114610 GCA_905146915.1 Ostreobium quekettii
CCCTCCTTGAACGCGACGGACCAGCCACTGACCCAAGGTACAGGGGGACAGAAACCCCAAGGGGCCGCCAAAACCATTGTACTTTAAGCAGCGCTGGCCCAAGTGGGCCAACGCGCCCGCCCCTCGTCGCCCTGGGCGGAAACCCCTTAACAAGATAGTTAATCCCATTTATACACAATTTCCATGTTCATCAATCCGTGGACGCATTTCATGGTAAAGAATTCACTGAGCAGTCCACGCGTTCCACTTCCACAGATCGGAGTAGCACAACCAAACAAAGCAGCTGTTTGGGCACAGCACACCCCCGTTTGGAGATTTCTGACATCAGATTTCTGCCATACATAAGGATATGCGCGGTCGGAGTCCAACGATTTGTCCATCGCCAAGGCATCCATATCATTCGCCATGTGCCATCGTCCTACAATTGCAAAATCTCGTTACATTTGCATTCACACATGCACATTTCATCTGCAACATTCGCTCCCCGCAGGTCGTCTGCGGCGCAAATGACATATGCCCATTATTTTATGCTCTTCGTATGTCAAGAGGAACACAAAAATGTCCAAATTGCTGGTACCTCACACGAACGCCCCAACGCTGTGCCCAGACCGCATATATACATGGCTCCAAATTGTAAGTTCCCATATCGTAGCAAGGCAATTCAGAAGGAATCATATCGCATCCATTCCTTGTGCTGGACCGCCGCCGAAGCTGAAGTACGATTGAACACCAATTTGGTATGCAAGTAAAAGGAATGGCATGCCTTCCAATCGCACCTCGAATGAGGGGAGTTCCAGAACTGCCAGACATTAATTAGAAGTTTTCCTATTTAATTGAACCACCTTTCGCCTCATCCCTGCTGCCAGTAAGCATTCAAGCTTCCATTCCAATTTGCTGCAGTTGCCACAGCGAACGAGCCATATAAAATAACCCTACCGTCACTGAAACTTCAAAACGGGAAAACTCCAAGTGCGGACAGCCCCTGCTATTGCACGTTATTGCTTAATAAGACGCCATATTATTATCTGCTTGTGGCAAACGACCTTTCGTTGTTTTCCGCAGATTTGTTAATCACCGAGGCATTGTTGTCATTATGCACATCCAAGAAGCTCGTCACCCGCCGGGAGGCAACTTGCAGCGTTCAGACACCACATTTTCCTCCGTCAAGGCGCGGGGATCCACAATGGCGAGAGAGCCAGAATCTAGGCTCTTATTCAATAGCAGCGATGTTTTGGGGCATGCGCTGCGAAAGTACCTGCAAAATCAATGCGACGCACTTGCATCAAAGACCTTCGTCTCGAAACAACAGGTTTTTGACTATCGTGCCCAATTTGGAGTTGGACGCATGAAAATTCGGCGTTCAAATCCCTCCTCTCAGCCTCCGCTTTCCTTGGCATCCCTGCCAGAAACATTCTGAGTCAATTGGGGCTTGGCCTGCAAAAGAGTGGGAAATTATCATTGAATCATTGCGAGATGGATTTGGCTAATCCGTGTTTTAGTTTGCACAACATGTATTGAACAAATGTCATTTGCGAAAGCATTGCATATCTTCAGAAATATTTGACAGCAAAAGCAATGATTCGGTGCAGGGCGACGCTAGATAACATGCTGGACAGCCGTCTTGAGGCCATGCTTAACATATGGACAGCACTGCGTCTATAATAAACGATTCCGCCCAAATCTGCGCAAACTCAAGCTCCCAATTAACAGGTCATTTGACCGCCGTGGTTTATGTGGAGAAAATCTAGTGAAAGACTTCTGCAGCGTCCTCAGAGCAAAACCTTACACCCGACATTTGACATCTTGCCCTCATTGCCAGCAGCTCCCATACCCTTTTGGGCGCCTCGATCTTCGATTGTAGGGACGAACATCCTGCCGGCACGGCAATGACGCATAACTCTTCCATTTTGATGCGCATGCGTCCCACCACGAAAATGTTGAACCAAAACCTGAATAGATACATTTCGTACCATCGGGGTATATGCCGCAGTATTGCTGGTACTGAAGCTGTCAATAGTGGAGCCACTTTCGATTATTTTTATGTTAGCGGCTTAGTTGGCACTCTTTATGCAATCCTATATGTGCATATCATATTTAACCGGTACTAGTAAGCGTGTATTGGGCCATCCAAATGAACGGTGGATATTAATAGTTGGTCATGGGTCTAACGTAGTTCCTAATCCAAAGAATGCAAAAAGATAATTTTGAAATATATATGATGAAATGCCCCCGAAATTATCGTGAAGTAATGTAAGATGCAGTGCACAGGTAGCAACACCACCAAGTCCTAGTTTTCAAACATAGACACCACGCTGCTGGCAACACCTTATTATTAGCGACAATGATATTTCTGAGAGCTGTCAGCCTCCTTGCGGGAGCCAGCGGTCTGGACTTGGGGCTGCACCAGCTGGGGGGGCATTGGCGACTGGGGACATCAGGGGTTCTCTGGACTGCTCGAGGCGCGTTTGCCTCCGGGATGAGAAGAACGAGGACCGCACCATGGCTCCCAAAACGTCGCAAAGACAGGGCCCATCCTCAATTTGCCCAGCTTCCTTGCCACAAAAACCACGGGCTTGTTGTGTGTTTGCCATCAGCTATCCAAGCCGGCATCAGCCTGGGAAAGTGCGGGAGCCAGGTCCATCGTCGCGACGCGTCGTCCCGGCGTGTCCATGCCAGTTTGCAAAGTGCTGCCCAACAACGGCGGCCGCCCTGACCAGCGCAGTCGCCTGGCCGTTCCTGGTGCTGGGCCTTGGGGCGCCCTCAGCAGGCGTCACCAGAACCCGCTCTGGCAGGCCGGGGAGCAGGTTGACTCAATCTAGAAACGATGGCGGCTTTGATTTCTCGGTCGCTTCTTTGATCGGGCCTAGTGGCGTCGGTCGCCGCCCAGCGATCGTGTGCTAAAAACCCACACGGAAGCCAGTCAACCCCGTGGCCTTTGGCGGGCCTCCTGCCCAATTCTCCCTCAAAGGCTTCCACACCGACCCGAACGTCGTCATCGACGCGCGAATCGCAGGAAACGCGGTTTGGTCCAGACTGGGCAACGCGGTCCAACACCAGCTGCCGACATCCCTTGCCACTATCCGCGCCTTCCCTCGTTTATGTTTTGCTGAGGCTTGGGGTAAATACTAAAACCGGGACATGGGTGCTAATGTGGTTTCAAACCCCAAAGGAGGGGGTGGATACTAATAAGAGGTGCATACTAATGCAGGGTAAATACAGTAACAGTTGTGGAAGTTGTTCGAGGTTCCAAAATTCTACACTTTGGCAATTTCTTCTCAACGACTTGAACAATATTTTAATCGACTCCCTGACTAATTTTGATTTACGGTTACATGATATCTTGAAGACGTAAGTTGTCGGCATGGATGCTATCTGGCTGGTCATCAATGTCCCGGGTGGTACCATATTTAGCCAGTATTAGGAGGCGTGTATTGGACCCCCAAAATGAGCGGTGGATACTAATGGTGCGTCATGGATACTAACATAATTTAGATACCTGATCCAAAGAGTACACAGAGAAAATTTCTGAAAAATAGGCCCCGAAACACCCAAAACGGGCAGAAATATGACAACTCTGTTACTGGGAATTGTCAGCATTTTCACGGGAGCTGGCGGTCTGGACTTGGTGCTGCATTTGGTGGGGACGACTGGCGACTGGGGCCAACAGATGGCCGCTGAAATGCTCGAGGTGCGTTTGGCTACGCATTGCAGTGAACCAGGACCGACAAGGGCCTCGACACGCCGGGCGCCGCATCGCAACGACGGCTTGGCTCCCAGCGTTTTCCCCGATGCCAGCTGGGATGGTTGATGGGATCTGTGATTGGGTTTGTGTCCTGGTAGCCAGTGTGGCGTGCGAATTGGGGACGGCCTCCGCAGCGCTTGCGGGCAGTTTTGCGAGTCGGGGCTCCACAACCGTGGCCGCCCCGACCAGCACCGTCGCCTGTCCGTTCCTGGCGCTGGGCCTTGGGAGGCCCATGGCAGGCGCCACGCCGGAACCCACTCTGTCCGGCCGGGGAGCAGTTTGACTCAGTCCAGAAACCAGGGCGGCTGTGACTTCTCGACCGCTTCCATGATCGGGCCTCCTGGCGTCGGTCGCCACCCGCCGATGCTGGCTGCAAGCCCCCAACGGCAGCCAGTCAGGCCTGGGGTTTTTGGCGGGCCCCCTTCCAAATTCTCCCTTGGCAGCATCCACTCTGACGCGATCGTCCCCGTCGATGTGCGAATCGCAAGGAACGCGGTTTGGCCCAGGCTGGGCAATGCAGCCCAACACAGCCGCCGACTTCCCTTGCCACCATCCACGCCATCGCTCGTTTCTGTTGATGTTTGCAAACCAATTTGGGGTGGATACTAACACCGGGTCATGGATACTAACGTGGTTTCGAACCCCAAAAGAGGGGGTTGGATACTAATACCGGTATGATAGACTTTGATACATCTATGTTAAAGATCCAAAAAGAACATATGACATAATTGCAGCAGCATTAAGCAAATCCTGCGCAGATGGAGCATGCACAGATGTTAAAGTCGCAGACGGAGCACTCGGCCTTAAATTTATTATCATTGCATTGTTATGTGTGTTACCGCCCTCAACGGCACTGCGCTTCGCGATCAAAGCTCGAATGGAAGCTGAGGACTTTTTCGAATTCGGTAATTTGCTACATTCGAATGGATGCCGCACAGGAAGATCACGCCTCATTTGGATTTGTCTCAGACATCGCGGCCAGCTCTGCTGCTGCGATGCAAGATAATACTAAACTTATGCCATAAGTGCAATATGAACGCAGAGCATTAGACACAAGGGTGGCCTCACCAGCTTGGGTCTCCCTTGCCGGAAGTCAGCCTGGCACGGCCAAGCGACTTGCAGGTATTCACAATTTCCGCCTTCAGTGTCTTCCCGATAGGCACGCTGCCTGAAAAGTGTGCGGTCACGTGGAAGGCGCCGCTGGTGCCCAGATAGCCGTCTCCACTTAAAGATACCTCTGAGAAAGACGTATGGGGCTGGCTTTGTTTCCGCATTGCTGGATGGGTGGGAAGGCGCCCCCCTGTCAGCGCAACACACACACACCGCTGTACATTCATGTGCATCTTGTGTCCATTCCTGAACCCATGTGCGCATCCACCCAACGTCTTTTCCGCGTTTGTAATGTCCAGTATGATATCAGATGCCATTGTGACCAAACCACTTCCGGAGCACACCTGCTGCAAAGCGCATGTGCGAATCGGCGCCATACCTGGCCGCCGTGTGGACAAAGCCACATTGCAAAATGTAGAACTTTAATCAAATATCTGCATATGTATGGCACTATAAGAAAACACCTTTTTGCGATGCAAACTGCGACGCCCTTGTGACAGGAAGTGAAGCCATCACAGTTACTGGGATGGCGCAAACGTAGGTGAGATTGCATCAATCAGTTTCAAAGGGCATTGCAGCTGGCATCTCAAAAATCTTGTTCCCCCCCTGGTGTGGATCGAATCTGCAAAGAAGGAGCGCTTTAGATACCTGTTGGCTGTATCGGTTTTGACTCCCTGTGAGGAACTGGGGAATACGGGCGACAAAAAAGCTACGATGGTACGGCGAATTAGATCCCTTTTAGCAGCAAATAATGCTATTATTAGGGATCCTGGACCACATAAATGCCCTAAAATATCGGACGTCGTGTTGCATCGGCTAATTTCGGACGCCGGAAGAACGCAGTGGAATGCGGCGGCGGTCGTGTAAGGCAGTAATAAGTTTGCATGCGGTGCTGCTGCAATTAGCGCAGCAAAATGCCGGGGTGTTTTGCTCGAATGAGGCGGTCATATTTTACCAAGCGTAACTCCGCTCTGGGCAATGCGCCACCACTGCATCGCGCCATCGGTATGCAGCCTGTGGCTGTCACCATTGAAGATGGGATTAAAGATGCATATTCGTACTTGGCGTGTGAAGTAGTACAGCCGGCACAGGTGGGATGCAAGAAAAAGTTTCAGAGGCAGCGGCAGTTGCAGATGCAGCCGACAAGACTGCAGAAAAGGACTTGCAAAAAGAACCTCATAAAACGTCCTTCAAAGCACTCAAAGCACGGCACCATGTCCGCAACAAATAATGCAAATATGTGTTTTCAGTAGTGGCATCGATGCAGGCATTACTGTGGTCAGTGCTGGCATAAAGTGCGCTGTTACGCATTTTTGATGAGCGGACTGGTGTATTTGGCGTTGTTTGTTGTGCGCTCAACATACATGCACAGCTTCCACAGCGCTCTGCCTGAGGCAGCGACCCCCCGCTGAATACTGCGGCAGCCGAGTACGCTCCTCTACGCAATGCGGTCACAATTCTCATTTTTCGCCATCCACGCTGGCTGCCAGAGGGCGGCGGATTCCGCAATGGGGGAGCCTGTGGAAACGATCCTACAAAGCGCACCACACACACTTATATTATATAATCATATGATGTAACATAATATTAATTTGTTACATCATATAAAGGCTGAAGGTGAAGGCAGGTCTTGTACACCTGTGTACAGAACATGCCTCAAATTTGACTTTGCAAGTGCATCCTCATCCACCGTAAAATGCAGGTCGCGTCGTCGCCACATGATGCTATTGCCAATGCCGTGGTGATAATGCACCTATGCACACAAGTCTCGCTGTTTGACCAACGATCCGCGTGATGCCCACGGGCTTGAGCAGCACCTGCTCTGGGACACGCTATGCTCAGTGCTGATCCTGGGGCTGTGCCATCATATGGCGAGACCTTCACATGTGAATGCATGCCACCCCGCAGCACGGGCCGTTGTCCTCACCATTCAATTGCCTGGCAATGTGGCTGCAGGGAGAAATGTGCCCAGAGCTGAAAGTGGCCATATGTTCTGGATTATATATTCCAACAAACATCCAACATATATGTTGGTTTAGTGGGGTCGCAATTGCGAGACCCTCGGTGCGCTACTAGTCAGGAATCCCCCAAGACACTCAGATGAGAGAGCTTCGCGAAGGGCAGGCGGCCAGGTGCCCTCGCAGTGTGTCAATGCCCATGGATGGGTCATTGGATGAGCAGCTCAACGATTTACTTAGAGTGAGCCGAGGAAGAAACGGAAGGAATCTTCCTATCCGGTTTGTCAACGAACCTGCATGAAATGTCCAAATTTTGACCCCACCTTGGACAGATCAACCCTATTGCCGGGCCACCACCGGCTACAGACTCTGCTGGGACGGAAATCAGGGGAGTCAATTTCTGTAGACTGACGGAGAAAACTGGCAGTCCTGATTGCAGTCCAGGGTGCAATCAGTGACGGTCCGTCACACCAGTTGATCGGAATTTCCGTGGCAGGCCATGGATCCGTGGGCCTGGGAGCGCAAATGTCCGGTACACGGTATGTAATGCCGTTTCCCGGACATGAAGTCATGAAGGGGTTATAGAAGTTATGAAGGCCATGAAGCCATGAAGGTAACAGTCGGGATTAAGGTGCTTAGATTGTTTCAGGGTCTTGGGGCCCCAGTACCCTCCATGACTTCCCTATCCGGAAATGATGGGTACGGGACAATCCTCTGTTTTTGATGGATCTCGCTGTGGAGGGCGGTACAAACCGGTCCGACGCTGCGGATGTGGCAATTGCATCCGGCACGCTGTGCTGCCGCTCAATGCGCGCCTGTCGGATTGTACTAAGTCGCGAACGATGATTTGGCTGCGAACGACGCCGTCCGCTGGGGTCGGCCTCCTGTCTGGCAGTTATAGCCGTCAGTACAACGGATCGGTGCGCGTTGAATGCGACGGGCAACCGCGCGGTCGGCGCCGACTCTTGGGTCAGTTTCACGCGCGAGGTCGACAAGACGGCCCAACGCCCAACGCCATCCACCCCCATTATGTGAGCATATACATGCTTCTGTGATTGGCGCACATCACGGGTGTGACGCAACAACGTCGCAAGAGGCCCCTCCATGACTGGCCGATGCGCGAGGACGAGCTGGCTGCGCACACCGGAGGCCTCCCAACCTCCCCTACCCCCCGCCCCTTCCCACCACCATATGAGGCAGAACCCAGCCTCCCACTCAACGAGCGCGCCAAACGCAGCGACTAAGACGCGAACCCTCGTTCCCCAACCGGGGCGCTCGCGATCGAGCGAAGGGGGCGGATCGGGAGACCGGTGGCGAGCGGCGTGCCGTTCCTTTGACATGTTGGGCCAACCCAGGATTCCCCACTGGTCCCGCGATGTACAGTGATCAGCGGAATTTAAGCTTGCTCTCGGACCGCCTTCCTCTGTACACGGCAGCCCTTTTTCTCCCCACCTCCCTTCCCCACGACGCGCGTCGCCGATGGTGATTAGGCGCCCCTGATCACGCCCGCCCCAGGACGGCCCTCCAACGGGCCAGGCGACCAACAACAATGTCGCATTGTGAATTGATTCGGCCACGCAGTTTTCCAGCACGTTCAATGGGGCATTCGCGGGCGGCTTCACGCTCCGGGGGCACGTGTATGCTCACCGCTGAGGCTGTGGGGTGGCACTCCAAGGTCCACGGAGGGCTCCCGGGCGCGGCTGGCTCCCACCTCCCCTCTCGCATCAAATTCCATCCCTTCGATTGCAGACAGCCTCTGCCCGTTCGGGAACGGACTTCCCGCCTTTGGATGGGTCGACCGCGGAGAAACCGCCGCTGCAGGCACGACTTGATCAGTGGGGCTGGCACTCGGCCTCAAACGCGTTCAACGCAAGTTGCGTCTCGGCACCTCTCGGGAGTGTTGCGAGAGGTAGCCGTTTTATGTGCACTCTGTGGGCGTTCAGCTGCAGGGCGCGTCCTGTGAAGCGCCCCATCCCCAGAGCATCAGGCGCGCGGGGGGAGGGGGCCGACCGCAACATATCCTCACAGTGCGCCAACGCGGTTCTCTCAGATTAAGCCGGCCACACGTTGTGCAAGGCGTGAGGGTGGGGTGATGGGGTTGGTGGGCCTGTTGTGATGCACGTCACGCGAGCTTGGCGGGCGTTTTCCGCCCTTGGATGCCGTCCGGAGTGTTGAGTCGCGTTTTCGGGTGAAGCTGCACGGTTGCGAGCTCACGTGAGCGCGTGAGGTGCGAGATTGGCGGATGTGTCGAAACGCGACGTGAAAACGCGTAGGTGGCATTCGATGCCGGCGGAGTCTGGCAACCACACGGCGGCGCGGTCCGACGTCGTTTGGCCGTTCGGGCGACACGCACTGTGCACACGTCGCGCAAACGGCCCATGGCGTTCGAAAGGCGGCGTGGTGTTGTAGCATCCCAATGGCGTTGTGGGGTGGCGCGTCATGTCAAGTTTTGTCAATGGTCTCGACGGCGCCGTACCTCAGCGCATGTACAGCGAAGTGCACAGTGAAATGCACAGTGAGGCTTCAACGTGACAAAGTGCTGGCAGGGTTTCATCGTTGGATAGGCCCACGAGGCCCTGCCATCTTTGCCAGCAAATTTGCTGGCGGAGATAGCAAGGCTCCAGAAACTCGCCCGACAACCTGCCAACAATGTTGGCAGCGTTGACAAGTTGGTCACCATCAACTCGCCAGAGTGTCACCCGAAGAATTTCCGCTGAACAGTCGTCTCCATGGATGCATAATGCATGCTTGGGAAATGGTGCCATATCCAAGATGTGTGAGTCCCCATGTCTCCCCACATGTCCTGGATATCAGGCTTTGTCTTAACGTTTGCATTAACGACTCCGCGTTATTCTTCTACACACCAAACATAAACACAAAGAAGGGTTTATTTTTGCGGCTGCATCTACGCATTCTTGCCGCTCGTTGGGGCGTCCTGGTTACATGATGAAGTCGCACACAATGATCAGTCCTCTGCCCCTCGACAACCCCGAAAACGCAGCGGCCACCTTCTCCTCAGCAAGGGCAACGGCGTCGCCGAACAGAAGTTCGTTTCTGCCCAGTCCAGTGCGTCTGGCTGCTATTCTCTGGACTCTCCATGTACACGGAGCTTTATTAACATCTGTATTGACATATTATTACGCTTTTTTAAGCCCAAGAATTTATAAACTGTTTTCAGTGTTCGAACGCAAATACGACCAATTTGTCAGGCTCAAATGCCTGGCTTGTTGGATATCGAATATTGTATCGATACATTTTTGCCCATGGATAATCCATATCAATATATGGACAGTCCATACCAAAGACTCTGCCATGTCATGAATGTGCATATCCAGAGTAGGCCTTTCATATGAAGAACATGATTGCATTTGAATGCGTTTGGGCGAGTGCATGTCTGTGTGCAGGACGCACAACTTCAGTTGCTCGCAAAGTAAATGTTCGAATGTTCAAGAATGTTCAAGTTTTGAGCAAGAGATGATGCAGTGATGATGGTCTCCACTGCGCACATATGAAGTCGCAAACAATATGATTAAGCTTCCACAGTTGGCGTTCTAAGATGCAACTCACATGCGACTAACTCGCGAGTCACTCCTGAATCGGTTCTCTAATCCCGCACTTCGCTCCCTAACCATCCCGCAATCAACCGAGTCTCACTGGCAAAAACCGGCTAAAGTACATGGTACTGAAAATCGTGTACTGCAAAGAACGGCGGTCCATTCTGGCCGTCGTCCCCGGAGATAGCGCAGAAAAGTCACGCTCAAACGGGCAGCTGAGCCATGCCGACAGCCTCAGCACCACATCAGTTGAGGGTGCACTCAACGAACAAGCTTTGCCCCTCGCGCGAACCGGCTCTTCACGAAGAACTGCTTGGCACGCCGACACGACCAACAAAACAGAGGCGACGGCAAGGGCAAGCTTGAAGCGGGCAGCAAACGTCCAACTGCCAGCCAGCCATGCAAGTACGCTTGTGGAAACTCTTGCAGCTGCCGCTCAGAGCGCCCCAACCGGTCGCAACTGCTCCTCAACGGTCGACGAAGTCAAAAAGGAGGTCAGGTCCACGGGTTAGGGCTGCCGTGTCCACAGCACGTCGGTGCAGGACACGCGAAACGCTTCTCTCCGCCTCGACAAGGCTGTGCAAAGACGAGGCTTGGCGCCTTCTGGTCGGCAACTATACCACGCTGGATACAGTGCCTCCGGAGGTGCTGGTCTCGAACGGCAAGGAAACGCCTTGAAAACAAGGCCCAAACTGGCCGCGACCTTAAAAAAATTCGAGCGCTATTGCGCTCAGGTCGTGGCGAACGTGGCGCGCACGGCCAGGGGGACCAGGCAGCCAGGCCGAGCGCCTAGACCGCCGCGCGAGACACACATGGACCCCGTGCAAACGTTGTTACAGCTGCCATGCCGGGTGCAACAATTGAGAGTTCCCCTGGCGCTGTCCGCGCCCCTTTGGCAAAAATACCCCCATTCCAAAGAGATGCTCCTTTGATACCCAGAGTCTTTCTACCACGCCCGCCGCTTCACCACAACTCAACCCAAGACGCCCCACTTCCAACAATCAGCTACCACGCGGTGCCCAAAGTGCCACATTCCCAACAAACACACTTCCCGCGATCAGCAACTACGTTATGCCCCACGGGGCATATTCCCATCAGAAAACCACGTGGCGCCTCCACGCGCCCGCCCTGGCTCCGCCTCCCTACGGTCCACGGCAGGCCGCCAGGCGGGCAGCCCCTACGCAAACGCACGTGTCCAGTGGCAACCGGGTGCTTCTCAGTATTCCAAGGCGTAGTCGGTGCATGTTTGACTCACGTGTCTCCATGTGATGCGCTGCCAAATATTGACGTTGTGCTCCGCATCTTCATAGTATCTTAGTGAACTCTTTGAGCGTATAATGAATTTTCCGTAGGCTATATTTATCATCAAAGTCATCTCCCTGAATTCTGAGTGCTTTGAGCTTGCAATTTGATAATGATCAGTGTGGCGAAGGTGCTGAGGCTGTCGACATCCCCTCTGCACCATATCTAAACCTCACGGGTCGCCAGCTGAGTGATATCGTTAATGCACAAACTGTTCTATGAGTGCTATCAATTGGCGACCCGAACAGTACTGTGTTGTGAGGTTAATAACGGTGTAAAAATCGAGTAAACAACGTGTACCAATCGTATGTTGATCAAAAATATACAGCGGCCGCTGGTACACCGCTAATATGGTGCAAAACCGTGTTCTTCGTCATGTTGTCCATGGTGGTAAGGTGGGCCACTTTCGTGTACTACACAGGGTTGAAAACTACGCGATTATAGCAGTCTTCAAAGTCGCGCTCCGAAGTACCCGATATTTCCGCCGAGCCGGGCTCCTTGTCCCGCGCCCAGGTCCACACACACACTGGACCAATACATTACAAAGACAGCAGTGTTTGTCCCAAAACAACCCGAGGTACCCACAACTTGTGTGCCCAGTCACTTCGCTAGTAGTTAAGCCAGTCCTATACAAGACTCATCCTTGAGTCAATCCCACCACTCCTCGTTCCCTCGTACTTAACTCCCACACTTGCCCCAACACAACCGAACATCACACTAATAGGGAGGGCCGGGCGGGAAGCGAGACAAGATAGAGTGGGGACCGAGGGGTGAGCCTAAATAGCCTCCCCCGCTCGCACCCGCCAAAGCCCATCACTCCCAAGGGCGCCAAATCCCTTGGCCCTCCTTGAACGCGACGAACTGGCCACTGACCCAAGGTACAGGGGGA
Organism: Ostreobium quekettii; assembly: GCA_905146915.1. Lineage (NCBI taxonomy): Eukaryota > Viridiplantae > Chlorophyta > Ulvophyceae > Bryopsidales > Ostreobiaceae > Ostreobium > Ostreobium quekettii. The sequence goes on from CAJHUC010001130.1 coordinate 12,556, forward strand.
CAGAAACCCCCGGGGGCCGCCAAAACAACAATACTTAAGCAGCACTGGTCCAACGGGAGCCAGCGCGCCCGCCCCTCGTCGCCTTGGGCGGAAACCCATTAACAGGATAGTTAATCCCATTTACCCGATTTTAAATGATTTTACATGACTGTACACGGTGTGAAATGGTCTAATTTTTACCAGTGCCTCAATCTCTCCGTCCTGTCTAAACAAGATAGAATGGGGCCCGAGGTGCGAGCATAAACAACCGCCACACAGACCCCGACAGCCCTTCAAACTCCATATTTCGAGTATGAATTTAAAGTCGAAATTCATGTGAATTTTAAGTCTTCGAACTTCCTGCGGCCATCTCTGAGCTACTTGGGGCTTCGATTGATGGGGCAATGCACAGACCGAAACACAAGTTGGCATATCAATGTCGTTCTAAACATGGCGACTGTGTGCAAAAGATGCAAAATTTGTGGTCTGCTTTGTTCGGACATTCCATTGCACACAGCTTCTAACTGCATTGAACAGCCGCCAGATTTGGCGGAATTCCTAGCTCATGGCAGCATTTCACAACTTCTGGTTGTGGTTTCGAGACAACCGCGGGCTGGAGTGCTCGGGGTGGAGCAGGTGGGTTTGTGGCTAGGGTGGGTTGGGGGTGGAGTGGGTGAAGGTCGGCTAGCGTATCTCGGGGCCATTCTCGATTATATGCACGGGTTCCATGTCAACGGAAAGCGCTTGTAAGCACAGTGGGTGCTGGGCGTCGCAAAGTGAGCGATGGCATCAATGCCCGCTCGCCACTCGACGTCATGGGGCGCTACGTTCTGGACTTGAGATTGCAAAGGTGTGGGAAGAGCAGGGAGAGTCTAGCGGTTGTGGACGCAGTTCTGGAGCTGGCTCACTTCCTTTCGTATGTGGTACAAACTTTCGAGCAATGAAAGTTGAATGAAATGATACTGAGCCAGTCTGCAAGTCTGGCGCCCTGGGAACTTACTAACCAGTGTGATGGATATAGGCAGTTTGTTTCCTGTATATAAAATATGTATTTTCTCTATGTGGAAGTATGTATTTCAAGGCCCATAGGCAAATCCGCATTTCAACGAAAGAATTTTTGTGATTGATTCCAGGCGTGCTTGTTGTGTGGAGGCGCATAATTGGATCACGGCACACTTGGACCACACGGCAAATTTCGCGATCAAGGCAATCGATGGATGGAGATCTTCAATGATAAATTCTGTGATCAAGGCAATATTCTGAATTGAAATTGAAATACGAGAAGAGCCAAAAGCCATGCGACGAAAAAACTCTTGCCGCCAAAGTGTGGACTGGCCACAGTCCTGCCCGACAAACGGTGGGTTATGATGTTGCAAGAAATGAAGCGCTGAAAATGTGCTTGTTTTGATGTCGCAATGTTCATGATATCATAGGCATCAAACAGGCAGTAGAGCGGCTTTTGCATGTGCATATCGGACCAGAAGCATAACTAACAATTCTATTAATGAGTTTTTGCCAAGGACAACGTTGGGTGGGCGTGCACTGGCCATTCTGGGACGACCTGCCCTTTGGGGCAATTTCAGAGCAACCAAATACCAGTTTCTGTCACCTCTGTGCCCGGGGTCAGTCCTGACCGCCGGACCCATGGGGCAACCGTGTCATCCTTGTAGCCTGGGCGTAGACAAGGGGACCGGTCAAGCTGCCCCTTGAGTTTGGCGGGTGGTTTGGCAGCAAGGGGGAACAGCTATTTGGGCGCGACCCTTGGCGGCCCCCTTTATCTTGTTTTGCCGTCTTGTCCTATGGGGAAAATGGGGGTGGGGTGGGATGGGGTTGTTTGAAGGAGACCGGTAAGGCAGAAATCTTGCAAGTACATAAACCACATACTGGACACATGATACCACACAACGCACATAGTAATCCATTTTGTGCATAGCGGTATGTTCTGTTGTTTTGCTGTGGCAATCGCGCTGCCCTTCTTAATTGCAGACTCTCGCGATAAGCATAATTGGTGAACATATGCCCACACCAAAAGTTGCTAGTCAATACCGATATACCATACCATCCAGATGGAGGCAGTGAAGAAGGCGCGCATCACATTGCAATGAACGTCTCCGACTCAGAATGCAGGAAGCACTACGTTCTTGTTGGTATTGGAGACACAAAAGGCTTCTGTCCACATGCAACGCACTCAACACGTTGTTACACACCAGGCAAGTACAACTTATATCCATTGCTTGTGTACAACATTCCACCGGTTGCTAATCGCTTGATCTAGCCATCCAAAACAACGCTAGTGTTCCAACGATCTTGGATCTTCCTACAAGTCCCAGTATGTCGTGTGCTCCTGCCGATCAAACGACCGCCACCACGCCTTCCCTCCCTTGATCCTTGCCCATGCGTTGGTGGCAACCGCGCAGCAGAACACAAATATAATTTGCCTCAGAATGTCAGAAAACACATCCAGGATTAATTCTGCACGTTTCTTTCAGGGCCGGCATCAAAGCAAAGCACGAGTGCCTTCCAATAAGAGATGAATTCGATACCGTTCAAGGCCTTGAGAGTGCGCACCTCGAACTAATTCACCTCGAAGCAAAGAAGACGCAGTGCCATGTCGTCCCTCGCGGTCGAGATAATTGAAGGAGAATAAAATTGCGCACCAGATTTCCAATAACTGTCAAATTAATAGCATGAAACAAAGGGTGCGTTATGATACAAACTGGCCAAAGGGACTCTTGAATTTCAAACCATCCATTGTGCTGCCCGTGTGGGGCGCTCAAAAGAATATCTCCTACAAGGATGGCAACCTGAACTCATGCTGCAACTATGTTGTCCCTGTCTGCACAGCGCACAAATTTCTTGGGTACCAAGCGCCAGCGAAACCCCTAAGCATGCAAAATCTAAAGTTCCCAACTCTAACCACCCAAATTTTGAAGCCTTGACCAATCAATGCAACCACAGCCTTTTTGCACAGAAATCCCTGTACCTGTGCGTCGGATGCTTGGAGACGTGTCGGCCACTTCCGTATTTCTAAGAAGTACAACGTGACAATGGCAAACTTCTGAGAATGCAGGGAGAGGCAAGGTTAGTCATGGGGCAGGGAAAGTAGCGCGCCACACTGCCCCACACGATCCACACACAGCCGCCCTTCTTACCGCACCCCATTGGAAATGCACTAGGACACGTGCTCTTCACGCAAGCAATCTGTCGACGCCCCATGCCGCCCTTCGCCACCCTCAAAGCGCAATACCCGTGGGCCCATATGCCGCACATGGTGCAATCACAGCCATTCACCGCCCTCTGCTCAAAAAGTGGCTCTTGAGTGCCTCAGGCCCCAGGTCTTCCTCCCTCAGACAGGCCGAACCCATGGACAGCAGGGCGCCAGCGCGCAGGCTCTCCGTCATGAGGAAGGACGCGGTGTGCCACATGTGTTGCGCCAGGAGGTACCTGGTCAGCATGGCGCACTTGTACTGCATGTGCTCGTCGCCGGTCGCCAGGCCCTCGAGCACGGCCACGAACTCCGAGCAGAACATGCGGAAGTAGGGCATGCAGAGCGCCCGGCTCCACGCCTGGTCACCTCGCCATCCCTGCAGCAAAATTTCACAGTGCTGCAATAAATACGGAAAGTGCAATTGAAGCTGAAACGGATTGGATCATCTCGTCCAGTTTTTGCCTTGTTTGCTTGCAATATGGGTACTGTTCACGATTTTCGGTGGCGCAAAGGCACCACGCGTTAGGTCTGACGTCAGGCAAGGATTTGCTGTGCGTTTCCCATTCGACGAGGCATTCTTTCTCTTCTGTAATCGTAATTGTATTATTTTCGTTCATGTTATTATCTCATCTTGCCGCATGGCTTCACCAGAAAATTATCAATGCATCAACAACAGACATCTATTCAGATAAGTCTGTGGCTAGTTTTGTGCTTGAGCAGCAAAAATCAGTGTGACAATTGAAAATACTTGTACGAAGTGCTCCATGGGCTGCAGCACTACAGTACTGCGAGTATTCCAAGATTGCATCGCATTGGTACCTGCGATCATCGTCTCTCTAATGCGGAATTTCCAAGGCGTCGATGCAGTTGTTAAAAGAAATTACACCGCAGCGCTCAAATCATTACTCGCTGTGACTTCTGTGCTGAAATCATTTGGCTTCCATTTTTTCATTTTTTGAGGTAAGGTGCACAAACTGAAATGCTGATGCTCTTGCGTATTCCGGAAAACGATGATTTCACGAAACGCACCAGGAGATTCAACAAATTGGATGGCGACCAGTGGCGGCTCGCAAAGCAAGGCTCCGTATTGCTATAACAAAATCAACAGTCCGCAAAGAGCACCACTTGCCGACGCTCACTTCGAAGCATCTGCAATCGTTCGATATCGCAACTCTGCCATGAGATGACGCACCCGATCTAAACGCCCCCTTTGAGCGCTCATCCTTGCCACCTCATGCCGCCACCTCTCGAACAGCTGGCAGACCTCCATGGCCGCGTCCTTCGGCAGCCTCAGAATGCTGAGAGTCAGGCGACCGTTCACGCCTTTGTGCCTGGCGGGATCCTCGAACTGGAAGCGGAGGGTGCCTCGCTTGACGGCAGGGGCGGTGCGAGGGCTGTTCGCAAGGAAACACGCCCCAATTAGCATCATGCTACATATGCATTTGTTATTTATTATCATTTATCGTCTATTGTCTAACGTTTGTTCATTCTTTCAGTAAGTCCGGGGACCCATAGGGGAGCAGATTGTGGACAGGACGCGTCAATCACAGAAGCGAAACGACTCGGGATGTAGAGTGCAGCACGCTCCTCAGCCCGCCGCAGTCCTCAAATGACATCTCGACCAATGGCAAGCCCCACACAGGTCGGCGCTTCCGCTTTGGAACATCTGCGCATCTGCCATGTCGACGCCGATTCCATCGAATCGAAAGCTATCCGCTGCACTTCAGGCGACGGGGGCGTAAAGCAGGCCCTGTACCTCAAAAATTTAGTAAGGGTGACACGTGTGAATGTGAAAGACTACTGGACTTTGCAAGGCGACACGTGACCACGCTGCTGTGTGACGGACACTGCTGCCAAATTTTCGTATTGTTTAACCTGTAAGGGTACATTCATGCATTCAATCAGCCCCCGCACCTTTTCTTAGTTTCCTTTTCGACCACCGGCGCGGCGCGCTCCAATGTCCATTCGTTCACCACCGGCCCCTCCACGTGCGGCCTCCCGCCGGTCTGCCTTTCCCGGTGGACGTCGTCGCCTGGGCAGCGCAGCTCACATGCGATCGAGCAGAGAGGGTCTGCCTCGGCCGCGTCGGAAACGGGACTGCGTGCCTCCGGTTGGTGGCACGGTTCTGGCCGCGCCAAGGAGCACCATCAGGCAGGGCAATATCCTTTCAAGCGCGCTGAACGTGCCCTATCGCGTCTCGGCAACCGCATGCATTGCACTGCTGGTGTGGGGCCGTGGTCATTTTGAAGCAGACTCAGCAGGGCTGAAGCGGGGCAAATTGTCAACGTGCTGTCTGTTAACTGCTGAAGCTGAACTATCCGTGCGGACGAGTTCGCCTTGGAGTAACTGCGCTTTGTTTCTGTCCCAGTAGAACAACATCCATCGCAAGGTGCATCAGCTGTGTCGAGTTTGGGAATGGAGTGATGGTTGGCGCAGCACTGTTCAATGTTATGCCAACATAATCGCATGCACACGCACAATTTATGCAGGTCTCAGCTGCTTCCCTTCAGACTGGTCCCGGCAACATGCAGCCGCCGGGCGGTGGGCAAACTGGTTGCACAATATTCTGCATTCAAATCTACATTTTGACACCATATTGTCATTAGGACAAGCATTTCTGGGGACAGGGCTGCTGCCGGGTATGCTCCGGCGCCATTCTCGCCTCCTTCTCGCGCCAACGCACGCAGAAGAAAGAACGACAACGCCAGCTGCAAGCGCGAGGGCTAGTGCACAAATCTGCGCGCATGGGTCGTTCTTCGACGTGGCGGTCAGCCATATCCCCACCTTCTTGGAACGCGTCCCCGGGCACTGCGCCTCGAGGAACGCTAGCCTCGATTCCCAAAGCCGCCATCCTTTCCTGCACGGTCATCGGAGGCAAGGCGCCCCGAGGATCGGCGGTCCGGCCGAAGCGAGGGGTGGCGACCCCGCACAGGGACGTGGCGGCCGAGCACGTCGCCCGCTTCAGCGCAGCAAGGACTCTCTCGAGCCTGCTGCCGCGGGTGGCGTCGTCGCACGTGGAAGCTCGCAGCCGCTGCGCGATGTCTGCAACACAAAATGGGGGCGTTAAGTGGGATGATCCATCCACAAAAGGGAAAAAGGGACAAAAACACAAAAAGCAGATTAATCCTGAGCTTTGTGCCATTTTTCGCAGAAGAATTGGCTGCCAATGCACTGGCTGGAACGAGGTAGAAGGAAGGGGTCAAAGTGGATGTAAATGGGAGAGGCGAAAGGGATGTCCCAGTCAGTGCGCTGGTGGGAAGCGGCCGAAGACGCGGCCAGGACTGAACGCACTGCCCCGATTCGGCCCACGGTCCTGAGGGTCCCATGCACAAAACCGGACAAGCGTCGGACAAGCGAGGCACTGTGCGATGCGCAGCTGCTGAAGCGCATATGCACAATGGCACTTCCTGCGTTATGCCTGAGACTTCACAGGCAGCTGATTGCAAGTACCATAGGGCTTCAAACCTTTGCGCATCAGAAATCTGACCGTTACGCTTTTTGCTCCGGTTTTGTTTCTCGGAGCATTATTATTGTATCTACGTTGCTGCGCAAAAATTTATTAAGAGAGTTTTATTTGTTTTACTATTTTGTCCGCAACAAAAGGCCAAGCGTTACCGTGCTATGCGGAAGGGTTGGAAACCTTACGGTACTGCACGCCACAATGTCGTGTTACATCAGTATAGTCATTGCTTGATGACTTGTCATTCGTAATTTGCCACAAATCGCTGGTGCGGTCCTGTGTTGATCCACCCCACTGCGCTTCCAAGGCCATGCGTTGACAGTCCACAAGCGTGTGCCAGTCAAATCGCAGGCCAACGTTCAACCGCAGAGTCGCTCCTCCACCCGAGTGCCATGGAGCGGCCAACGCCACACACGCTGTTGACGACTGTTACTGACCCACGGTACTGACCCAATCATTAGGTCAGTTCCGTGGGCCAGCAATATGCGTCAACGCTGGGTCCCAGTGTGTACTGACACACGGATCTGGGTCAATTTGCCGGTCGCTGGGCCCCACTCACCGCGCCAGTGCAGATCTCCGCATTCAGGCAACGTACCTGGGCCGGCGGCCTGGCCCAAGGTACTGCCCCACGCCACTGACCCAGCGCACTGACCCACGCTGCTGACCAACGATCGACGGGCAAGATCACATCGACCCCGTCCCGCTGCTCCGAGGAAAGGGGCGTCCGGCAGTGGCACCGCCCTGGGGACAAGCTCCTCCGCTAGCGCTGTTCGCAAAGTACTGGTTCGGCGGGCAAGAGGCAGAACACCAGCGGGCGACCGCCTTGTCGTTGCACAACGCTGGCGTCCGCCGTGCCTGGGTCTGTCGCAACGCAAGGAATGCAGCCAGCGCTACGGCGGTGGGCACGCCCGCCGCCCTTCGGATTGGTTTTTGCACGGAACGGCGGTCAGCGACACGGCAGCGCCGTTTCAATCGCGGTCATTTCGCGGAATCGCCTGGCCCGGGCGACATGGGGACCTAGCCGCTGATCAGAGGTGCCTGACTCAAGGTTATGGCACCGTCGTCAACCTTGAGAGACCCATCAGGTCAGTCTCTTGGCGACCCACCCTGTCCCCCTCCCCTCCTTCCCAGGCCGGCGACAACAGGGCGCCCCATCGCGCCACAACCCCAGCCACCGCCACCCCCTTTTCAGTGCCCCGGTTCACAGGACGAACCCAGCGGTGGATCCTTCTCCCAGACACTTTGGCACATCCATCAAGGCCACTGACCCATCGGACGCCGGCCGCGAAGAAGCGATCGAATATTGAACTGTTCGGTGGGGAGGGGTCTTTTGTACACGCATACTGTGCCCGTTCCAGCAGGAATTCGAGCGGACTTCCATGTTTTGGGGTACTGAAGTCAACGAAGCCAGGGAAGGACCAGGAAGGACCGGGATGCGTATCGAAAGCACCGCCCGCCGCCTCCCCTCCCCCGAATACTGCTCTTCGCTCCATGGGAGACGCGCGAGCCGGTGCGACGCCCCGTAGCCATATCGTTGCACCGGCCTGAGCGGCGCCATACTCGCCTATAAACGGCCCATGGCCACCGCTTCCTCAGTCAAAGGCGATTTCAAACAAACGTCTCGGGCAAACGATTCTGGCGCCACACCGCGATGCACCCCTCCGCCGCCTCGCGTTCATCGACGCCGAGGGCATTCCCGCGGATAACGAGACGACGCGCGTTCCCTCCCCCTTGCGGCGACCGGCCAACGGCGAAATGTCGATCAACAATCAGCAGCAAGCAGGCGGTCGGCCGAAGATTTCAGAGCCGCTTGGCACTCATCGGCCGCCGGCACCGACCCCGTTCGCTCAAAACAGCGGAACCCTTTGCCCAGAGGCGCTGAAACCCGCCCATCGGCGCGTGCCGTGGGCCGCGTGCCAAGTCGCCTGATGTGCTCGCCCAACCGCAAGTGCGCATGCTTTGTACAATCCCCACGACACGGCTGGCCCTGTCACACGCCCCCCCGGACACACTACAGCGCTAAACTACGGCTAAGAAACTGTGGCGAGAAGGGGGCCGGCGTGACTGATTGGCGCCCAAGCGCGGATCGGCGAGAGGAGGCCTCGTGGTCCGACTGGCGCCCGCATGCGCCGCTGATCGCGCCTGGACGAAAGGCAGCCGATCGATGTCGGTACAACGAGAGCGCATGCCGGCAGCGCGCCGCGGACGGCCGCAAGGCCTCAGCCACCTTCTCCGGCGACCGTGGACGAAAATGATGTTCCCCCACTCGCTTGCCGCCGAGCGCGTATTGCGCGCTCCTGGATGGTCCAAAATCGGGGCCATCAGGGTTTATAGGATCGCAGGAGCGGGGCGCGTCGAGGCGCTCGGCGCCCCGAGCTCGAGTCCGGTCGAAGGATCACGAAGGGAGTAAACAACTCGGAGGGTCGCGCCCGACCGCCTGGATCCGATTTTCCCCCGCGCATCTATCGCCCACGCCCTGCGACGGACATTCCCCTTCGCGAAGACGCTCCACAGGCGCCCATCGCCTCGCGCTTGCCCGCCATTTCCTAACGCGTCCCTTATTCACCTCCCTGCTCCCAAAACGCCAAACAATGGCCACAGCGCGTTCCTCTGCCCCCACCTGAGTGCGCCTCTTCCAGCCTGGCCGCTCTCCTGGTGCGGCCGGCGCACACATCACCGTACTGTTCAGCGGAGCCCTGCATGGCTCTCCGGGCTGGCTGCCGGTACCAACGCGGCTCGTGCCTACAGATTCAGGACTGCCGGATGCTGCAGGAGGGCGGCGGGGCGGCGGCTTGGCGGCCCGCCAGGTGGGTGTGGTGGCGGTGTGGCGCTTCAGTGACCGTGGGGCGGCAGTGAAACGGTCATTCGTTGGCGGGCCGATACGACGCAAATGTGCCCCGCGAGGTAGCTTACGTGGGGAAGGACATGCGCGGTCGACATCGGCCCCCCAGCGCCCCTTTTGGGCACGTGTTAGGTTTTGTTGTACTGTACGTGACGCTGGCGTAAGGCGGCGAGGCTCACGGGTCCGCCTTAAGCGGCGCGGTGTTGTCCAGGGGCGTGCGACCACAGGAGCATTGATTTGTGTGTGGCGCGGCCAACGTTGGGAGGAAGGGGATATGGCTGGCGGGGGCTGGAGGGGGGAAAGGCGGCGTGAGCGTGTACTGGCGGATCGGTCTGAGGCCCGGAGTTGGGTGTTGTGACCGTCGACGGGAAGGGGGTCATGCCTGGGTGCGGCTTGAAGAGTTTGCGGTACCATTAGGTGGGGCAAGTCGTGGCGCCGGGCCGGACTGGGGCCAGAGCTAAAGCGCCGGACGTCGTCGACGCCGCCCTCGTACTTCGAGCGGGGAGGGGTCGACGCCCCAGTCGCTGGGTCGTCGCTGCGTCGAAATCAGTTACTATTAGGAGAGGGTTGCTGGTAATGATGGCGTGATTAAGCGGCTGTTGGTCACCAGTTCCGATGTTGAAGTTAGTAACAATGATGCAGTGCGCTGACAACTATGAACGCCGTGCTGATTGCCGGTATTAATGGCAGGGCATGAAGAGCGAGAGGGGCCAGTGGCAATTTGGCCAAGCGTCCTTCTGGCCAAATATCGTAAAAGCATCTTTATCGGTCAGTGCTGTTGCACCTGCGGAGCCATCCAAGAACGATTCCCATTGGCTGTTGTGCCACCTTACTAAGGCGGCATTTGCTGAGTATCACCAATGCTATTGCTCCCCTGAACGGATCCGCAATGGTAGGTGCTATTCCTGCACCGGGCAACATCATGGCAACATTACAATGTTCTGCACGAATAGCCCCGGGTGCTATTCCAGGGTTGTTCATGATGGCCGTTCATTAAAGAGCGTCTTTTTTATAATGCCGTTTCTGGCCACTAAAATCAAGTGGCAACTGTTATTGAACACCCAAGAGCCAAGGTGTTATTGCCCGGATGAATGGACCATGTTCTAGCTAAATAACATTCAGTATGTTATTACATCATGGCACTGGTGATTGGGATTGGGCTTATCTTTCCGGATTGAGATGACCTTACCTGGCTCTATTTTTGAGGGTTGTCCGATGGGCATAATTGAGAGAGGATTATGCTTATATTGACATGGTGATGACCGTTGCTGGAAGTCAGACAGGGCAACAAACCGGGGATCTTATGGGAAAGTTGGGATACTCTGAAACACTTTGGGATATTTTGGGACACTTTGGGACACATTCTGGGACATTTGGGACATGACCTGATACACTCTCCCTCTTGCCGAACATTTTGCCGAACTGCTTGGGACTCCCCTGCAGGCACATTCTGGCCTCCACGAACAAAGCTGATATCTTGCTTTCCTTTTGTTTAGGATCCTACATCGGTTCCAACTAGAGGTGGCCCCATCTGTCCGTCCCCAACAGAATTTGGTTGGCTCCGTTAAAATTCTGTACAATCAACAGAATTTATGAGGAAGCCACAGAGAAAAAAAGCGTTTTACAGAAACGGGTAGGGCTATACTGACGTCAGCATAGACAGCTACAGAAATCCACACAGCCTTACAGAATGGAACCACGTGTTACAGAATTCGCGCCGCCGTCTACGGATGATAGGCCCCCGCAACAGAACCGCTGACCAGACCACAAAGGTCGACAGAATTCCATAAAAAATCGATGGCAATCGCTGCCGGGAAGCGCCCGCACTTATGATTTATAGTATGCCATGATGATGTGTTCTGTGTGTGTGCTGCCTCCGGCCAAGTACCGGCAGCGATCGCTGCCGGGAAGGGCCCGCACTTATGATTTATAGTACGCCGTGATAATGTGTTCTGTGTGTGTGCTGCCTCCAACCAAATACTGGCAGCGATCGCTGCCAGGAAGGGCCCGCACTTACGATTTATAGTACGCCATGATGATGTGTCTTGTGTGTGTGCTGCCTACGGCCGAGTACCGGCAGCGATCACTGCCGGGAAGGGCCTGAGCTAAGTATTAATAATTTGCCAATCGAGTCAATTGAAGAATGGAAAATAGCTAAATGGCATATCGGGCGATACTTTGTCAAGGCACATCCAGCTTTCCTGGGCGTCGTGACCACGCCTCTATTCGCGACAAGCTTCCAGAATCTCAAAGTCCATGACGGATGGCAATCGAATGCCAGGAAAGGCAACGGAAAAAAACATCTTTACAGAAATTGGTGGCTGCAAACACCCCTTTGACGGACAGCTCCAGAGCCAAAAAACTGGAAGCTGACGTGGCATGAACGGCTAACAAAACCAGGCCCCAGCAAAGTAACAGAAAATGGACGGACAGAATATTTGTGTTCAAAAAAAGTACAGAAATAAAATAACAGAAAAAATTCTGAGCGGCCACGTCTAGTTCCAACTGGCAAAGGATCCTACTGCATAGTGAGCGTTGCAGGGGGGTTCCCTCGTTTTTAGAAACATATGTAATACATTTGGAATATATATATATATATATATAGTGTTATCTTGCGACATGCGGTCTGGCATGAGTCATGGTTGACTCGTATGCTATAGCGAGGTGGGTACACAAATTTAGCGGGAAGGCGCCCACCTTAGCATTAAGCTATTAAAAACTATCAAAAAGCTATCAAAAAGAACCTTAACAACTGAACCTCTTTTTAAGTTAATGAAATTTTATTTTATTCCAAGTACACAAAATGCGCCCTTCCACCCACGCAAACCCCTCACACCAAATGAAGGTGAATATAACTCATGGGCTATAAAAAGCACATTGGCAACTGCGCTATAAGATTAAATAAAGATGTGAAAGTTAATAAACAAAAGTAAACATAATTCAAAGTTGAATGAAAAAGAATCAGGTTAAATAGATAATTATTGACAAAGATATGGCCAAATTTGTATAATATGTTGCATTAGGCTTGATTTGAGAGACGGGAATTAAATTAGGTTTGACCATAAAATGAGAATAAACTTGTTGTATCACCACACTGATGTAATCTATCATAAAAGATGCACCATGTCTCATGGAAAAGCTTAGAACACTCTCAAGAGAATGAAAAAATCTATCATCTCTTTGAGAGGGAAGGAATAACTAGCTTTCGTGCAAAATGTCGGTAAGGTCCGAAAGGGCGCACTTGTGTGCAACATCGCGATTGTGTGTTTTTTTGGGCAAAATGGTTGTGCTCAAGATTGTCCATCAAAAAACAAGGAAACTTGTGCGCAATATCGCCATTTCTGAGTGCACTAAAAAATAAGGGTATGAACGCCTTTAAAACACCAGTTTTCATGCTTTATATCATAAGCTTAAGAAAATTTTTACAAAAAAAATATGTACAACACGGGTTCAGCTTCCCCCCCCCCCACCGACCCCATGCATTGACGCACTAGGCCCAGCGATATTCACCTGTGTTTGCGCGCGCGGCGCGCGCAAAGGTACACTTTTTTGTGCGCAATATTGTGGTTTTCTTGTCCGTTGGGTGACCAAAAAATGGCCTGTTTGTGCGTAGGTTTGTTGTTGTGGCATTTTTCTTGCATTCCGCCTGTGCACAAAATGCATGTTTTGTTGTTTTCCGTGACCCTCTTACCGACATTTTGCATGAAAGCTTTATGAATAACAAAATTATATTATTTACTAGAATATTCTAGACAACATATTAATATAGTACATAAATTACTACTTCCTCCATCCAAGATTAATTGTCCTCTATAACTTTGACGCCCTACATCTCCATCACAGATACTTTATTTTTTAATAAAATTTCTGCCAATGGTATGCCTATGTTTCGGGAATACACGGTCGAAATTTCAGGTCAATCCGTTTAGTATTGAGGATTTGGCAACACTTTGTAGTAAGGTCCTCCCGCCAGAAACCCACCCGTTTTTCAACAAAGTCACCGAAACAACCGTTTTCGCGATGGGGAGGAGCATGACTTTGCGGTGGCCAAACAAGACCGCCCGTGCACAACTATTCATGCCGTTTGGACAGAAGCTTGGAGGGGTCCCTGCGAACAAGCAAAGCGGCAGAAAACGTGTCTTGGTGGGCTTGATCGTGGAAGTCGCCGTGGCTTCGTTGACCTAATTCGAGATCGATTGGCCAGTTCGGGGTTGCATTCCCGGCCCAGATTTCTGAGCCGGGACTTTTCGAACTCCATCGCTGCTGTGAGAGATACCGCACAAGGCCTCCCAAGCCCCTTGAAAAGGTGCGAAGGAATGTGATGGCCATCACCCTAATCTATGGCGGACGATTGGGGGAATGGCTTGGATTGGGGGATGGCAAAGTCGACCCTTGCCGCGACAATTGAAAAGATGGAACACGATGCAAACGGTCAGATAGATCATTTTGTGTCTCTCTGACAAGTTGAGACTGTGCATATTGGGAAGGTTTGCGGACTGCACGTACAATTTGGCTACTAGTGCTAATTTTGGGAGTGTGGGCCCAGCCACACACGAAGGCCTCGATTCAAAGATCAATCGAGGTGCTTTGTTAGAGAAAAGTTGTAGCACAGCCTTAGAACAATAGCACACACAGAGCCCAAGCTTGAGCATGTTGGGCGTTTGCCTTTTCCGCTTATGGCAAGTCCTTGCATCGGAGATCTGGGAGGGCAGCGATTTCTGCCATCGTCGATGCTATGACAACGGGCTTATTCGATGGGGATCCAAACACAGTGGAGCGTGTTTGGCAAGCGGTAAGCCACGAGAGGGACGCTGCCCTACGCTGCAATGGCAAGCGCAACTTTGGTTTGGCATGCCGGGGGCGGGAACGACCCAAAACCACGTGGATCTCCAACGAACGCCGAATCAGAATGCACATTTTGGGCCAAATCTTAGGCAATTTCAGGGGGCCATTAAATTTAGTGGGGTTGGGTATTTTTCACAAAAATTGGTAGTCAAGGGTTTTGGGACCCAATCTTTTCGATTCTGACCTTTGTTAGTACTTTTGAAGCGGTTTAGATAACGAAATTTATCTTTTAAATAGAGGACAATTAATCTTGGACGGAGGAAGTATATAGAATAGTTGCCAAATTTCTAGAATATATTTGACATGGTTCTATGGTAGATTACTAAGCATGTTACTAGTAGTATCAAGATATTTCCAAAGCAAACCCTCCAACACTATAAATATAATGGAGTCTTCCGACTCACCACTCGTTTCGGACTCTCCAACAAGCCTTGTGATATTAACCATGTAAAGGAAGCCATTTTCACTTGAAAGTTATGCTTTCAAAATCGTTGCTTATTTTTCGAAGGGCAAATAGTACGATCCTGCCCATTGATTAGCCTTGATTAGCATTTGCATGTGCCAACATAGAGAAGAAGGTTGTGTCACACACACAATTATTTCAAAGACAAAACAACTCTTTTCAAGGGCTTGACATGTAGTCAGCCCTCCCTATGCAGAACCAATGAACGAGCTGTTAGCCCTTCCATAGAACCATGTATAATCCAATGTACTTGTATTTTCAAAACAACCATCACCCTCTCATGTTTTCTTTTCTTCCACTAGGCCAACTCTCACCAATCCTTTTCTCAATAACTAGACACTTTACCCAATTCGGTGTGGCTTATACAACCAACCTTGGGTGAAGTGTAAAACACACAATTAGCAGGGTGGTCAACCTACTTCTGACTCTCACTCCCTCACCCTTGTTATGTGTTGAACTTGTCATAGCCATCCTGGCCCATGACTTTTACCATTCTCACTATAAGCCATCCTTTAAATCGATCTTCATAAAAATTTCCAATAAGGTGGGATCTCCCACATTTTCCGCTATGCATCCACTTGAATGGTTTCTCGTCCACTTGGGAAATAACTATTGAGGCGTCTGAAGTCATTGGTAAAGTGAAATAGCCTAGAAGATTTGCGTATTGGTAGCAAAGGACTTAAATAGAGCCGTTCTCATAAAGAAACCTCTTGAAGATATCCCCTTTTGACATAATCATTCAACTGTTGTTGGATCAGCCGCCGATCTGCAACATCTTGTATGGTATATCGTGTGTGGCTGCCACACTCAGGGGGCTCTCTCCAGACAACTTCATCAGCTCTGACAATCAATTCTTGCATTTTGGGCTTGACGGGATGTGTAGTCAGATTACCCACATCAGGGAAAAGAGTACAAATTTCCTCACGCAGCTGCTCTCCGAATTCCTTTGTTGTTGTAATCTTGTGTAGTCGCACAGCTTTTCTGCCCTGATCCTTAACTTCAATCTTTTGTGCTCTGACTATAACATCACTGTCTTCGGTGTCAAATATATGCTCTCGGAAGTTGCCTTGAGAATGTTCATGCGAATCTGGCCGTTCTTGGTGACTGTCATACCAGCGATGATTCCAGGTCGTTGTAGTCCAACTGTAACCGTAACCCTCCCTTCAACAGTAATTTGATATAACAAATAAATGCTGATGAACTCATTTGGCGGAAGAAACACAGTTTTGCCATTAAGTATTGAGACGAGTTCAGGCATATGCACAATGATGCCTCTTGATCCTTCAGATTTCCACAACTGGCGCAGCGCAGCCTTTCCTACGCCCCAAGTCCAGGCCCCTTGGGTTTCATCGCGCTGATGCCCAGCATGACTCAAGGCAGGTCCCTGGTGACCTGCCATACTGCTCAGTTTTTTGAAGGCCCAACAGTAATTTGATATAACAAATAAATGCTGATGAACTCATTTGGCGGAAGAAACACAGTTTTGCCATTAAGTATTGAGACGAGTTCAGGCATATGCACAATGATGCCTCTTGATCCTTCAGATTTCCACAACTGGCGCAGCGCAGCCTTTCCTACGCCCCAAGTCCAGGCCCCTTGGGTTTCATCGCGCTGATGCCCAGCATGACTCAAGGCAGGTCCCTGGTGACCTGCCATACTGCTCAGTTTTTTGAAGGCCCAATACGGGTGACTGAACACCGTACTGTACACCCAGATGCTTTGTCTTGAAGTTCATAGCTGGCACAATCCAGAATGAGCCCAAACCGTCTGAGGGTAGGCATCCCAATGATGGGATCATCAATTCTTGAATCAAAGACCAAAAATTCCTCCTCTTTTTCTTCAGTACTCGGTGCAATTTTCATGCTGCAACAAGTCATACCCACAACTGGTGTGGCAGCTCCATTGAAACCCTGAATCTGTTGCACAAAGGCTGGTCGAAACACCATGCCGCTTTTTTCAGCACTGTCGACGGACAACACATTCACCTCCGCTCCCGTATCCAGCATACAACGGTCAAAACGTTGTCCATTCAGCTCCATGGAGGTGTACATGAGCTGTCCCTCTTCTGGTTCCTTTTGGAGAGAGTTGCAAATGACGTTGCCCTCTTCTATAATGGTGTCCAGTTGCTGTCCTTCCTCCACACTTCTTACCCGCCGGCCACCAAGCATGGCAGCTTGTTTTTCTGCAGCCTTTCATTCATCTTTCGCCTTTTTCCAGCAACTCTCAGCGGTGTGGTTGGCCTTCTGACAGTAGTCATAGAGGAGTCCTGGATGGGAACGTTGGAGTTCGGATCTTGTTGTAACAAAACTCCTCAAGACGAGACATTCCCACAGGCGCCGGGTTAGCCACAGCAGCACCAGAGGATGCTGTCGACTTGGCAGCCTCGCACATCATGTGTGACATCACCCCCACCATGAAGCCCTGCAAGAACGCCTCTGACAACTCTTGACTCTGAACGGTGTTTACAGCAGGTGCCTGATTGGCATCCTCAGCCGTTGCCTGACTGGAACTCATACCGGTAGCTGCAATAAATTCTTGAGCGCTCTCTTCTTCTTTCTTCTCAGCTTCTTCTTCTGCCTTCAGCCTAGCTTCTGCCTCCTGCCTCTTCTTTGCTTCAGCGAGACGCTTCGTTCTGGCCTCTTTCTTCATCTTCTTCACTCTGGTCATTAAAGATATGTAGCAGTTCCAACCGATCTTCCCCATCAGCTCAAAGATCGGCATGCTGAAAAACAATTGAATCATGGCGCAGGTGAAGGTGATGATATTCTCAAAACGCAGACATGAAATTGAGAAGGCGTTGGCGAAGATGTAGAGGATGAGTAGACCCAAGCATTCGTTGGCATAAGGGAAACCATCCCTCCACATGTGCGCAAATGCATATCTCCACTTGCAGTACATTCCGATTGGATCCAGAACAGCGTCAAACAGGGCTCCGTCCTGGACTGCATGGAACCTGCACCGTAGAGTGTCGCATTCATAGCTCTGATAGTATTCCATCTTCTTTCTTGATGGCTCAGGACGATCATCCTCGATCTGTACACTCACCAATCGCTCCCAAAAAAACGCCACAGCTGCATCAAAAGGGGTACGCAGACCCCAGGAAGTCCCCTTAGGTGAAGAAGCTACCTGACGTCCATGACCGCGCTTGGACGGTTCCTCCTCCACTTTCCAGGCTGCAGATTGAATCAGTACTCCCATCAGAATGATAACAACAACCCAAGCACGCAGCTTCCTGCCCTGGCCGAAAACCACAGCTCCGAAACCATGTTGCAACCTGCCAGATGATGCAGGCGTGCTGGAAGCCACAATCGGAGTAGACTTGGGCAATCTGTGTATCAAACGATGAAAGGGACTAATTCAAAGCATTATCAAATGGTAGTACTCCGCGCTCTTACTCAGAAAGCCCATCAGCATCTTTTGATGATACTCGATGTAAATCAACCTGGCTGCGATTGGACTCTGGATTTGGCGAGCACCTCACAGTACTCATAGTAATACCAGTAAGTTTTCACGCCTTCCTCCGGACATAGTGCCTCTCACATGACTCCACCTGACAACAAGAGCAACGATCCACCCACCTCCATCTTCGGGCAGTACACCCATGACCCGCCGGGCTTGATCAGGTCCCCGGATCATCGTGACACCCTCCCGGAAGCACCCACGGCACATCGCAGCCTTGCGCAGTACCAGCGCCCATGAATCGACACCATGCCATGCTCGGTCATGCACACCAGATCATATTCCTGCTCTTGACACGAGCGACCTCTCACGACGAATTCAGCGCTTACTAAATCCGACCACGCTGTTACCGACACCTCCCGCGCTCGTCGTCGACACACGCACAGCCCTGACAGGTTGGACCAACGGGCTTGCATGCGCACTCCAGCTTCCCGCGGCTACGAAATCGAGATTCGGAATCTCTCCCACACAGAATCGGCGACACCCCATCATGAAAGGCGTGTATCACCGTCTTCCATGCAACTCCCATGTCCAAAACCGGCCTGACACGGGTAAGGCGAGGACCCGCACAAGACCGATCGAGAGATCCTCATCCCGACACGCAACCCGAGAATCGACCCATGTCCGCGCGACATGGAGCCAATGATCCCCCCCTCTCAGTCAGCCGCTGCCCGACAAACAACGCCACGCAGTCGCACACCACCTCAGAGTCGCAACAGGTGAAAAGCGTGCTCCAGGGTCGGGCAGAGACGGGAGATGCACCAGCAGCCGAACGAATCCGGGTCTTACAACCCCCAGGACTTGTCCCACTTCAATTCTGTCCACTGGGGTGGACGGACCGGATTTATAGTATCTCAGGTCGCGACATGCCGCGGACCTGTACTGTAACATCGTCCTAGTCCGTCCCTTTGTCTGTGCTGTCATTCAGGCAGAACATATAAAAGACAATTACTAAGTCACTTCAGTCCCAAATCAGTCACAATCGGTTACCAAGATCATCCTTGTGGCATGCCCAGGCCATGCTTGTGCTATGCCGGCGGCATGCCACAAGTCCTGCGTTCCAGCCCTCAAAGTGGGATATGTCGTGCTGTCACGCCGTCAGTTCATCCTCGTTGTCACATCTCAAGATCCCAGCCGCATCTGTCCCTCCGCGTCCGTCTTGATTGGCTCTCCCCGTTGGACACGAAGATTCCTCTCAGCCTTGGGACGATGTACAACCAGGTTCCTGTCGATCACCTTGTCAGCCTCGGGATCCCTGGTACTGCTTCCAGTGACGTGCCACCCGTGCAGCAAGGCGCTGCCAGCCTCCGGCCATGCAGTGATCGCAGTTTGCCAGAACGCCAACGGATAGACCTTGGCGTTCGTCATGGCCTCCTAGTACTTTCCCGTAAAAACCCAAACTGCCGTAGTGACAAGGCAGGCCTCAGTGAGAGCGATCATCAGCCTTAGTAGGAAAACAACGTGCCCAAAGTACAAGGCCCAATGATGCTCGAAACTGGACGGCAGCCTTGTACAAGCTTGATGACAGACCCTGGCGTATCTGATGTATTACTGATAGAAGATGACATGACAATGCCGGTCTGCATGATTGGAATCCTCAAGAATTTCTATAGGATGAATGTCGTAGACGATGTCCCCTTTCTGACGTTGTTTACTCATAACATGAGCGTGGCGCCGGCACACCCAAACCATGGCCTCGGCACACCCAAAACATGGCCTCGGCACACACCATGCACAAACCATTGCATTGGCATGACATATCCATGGCCTTTCAATGACATAGAACTCTCATGGAAACTCACTTATTTATCTATCTCTGGTGGCATTCTCAGGCCATCCCAGCAGTGGGTCATCGCCTTGATTATGCATAATCAGTCACCTTGAAAGCAAAAGTGGCCAGTAAATGCTGGTCATTTTGCGGTGGACTGAACAAGGCCCAGGACCTCCCACAATTGTCAATGAATCCAATCAGTCTGGGGCGCTGAATAGTGATATGAATCCGATGAGAACACAGGGTGGCATCTCACATCTAGCCTTTGTTGCCTAACTTTACACTGCCCTCGTTCGCATTCCTAATGTTTGCGGCTGTCCACTCATCGCCCATTTTTGAAGTGTTTTCTCTTTGTTTTCTTTCTCCTCTTTTACATTAGCAACGGTGGCATACTCGGGCCATCTCATGCAGCGTGTATAGTGCATATGGTAGGTAACTATCATGTGCCAATTACACAAGTGATCACCCAATGAAACGGTGGTCATTATGTAGCATCACGAATAGGGTGCTATTTTGGCCTCGAGCGGTGCTATTCGGGGCCAGAATAGCAGTGCTCGGCGCCGGTTAGCATCGGATGTGCTACTGTGGTGCTGTTGCTCCCCAACCGTTAATGTTGTATTTTTTACATGCGGTGCTATCCGGATGGCCGAATGGCACCGCTGGGACAATAGCCCCCACCGATAAAGATGTTCCATCCAGCCAGAAACGCAAGAGAGTGCTGCTAGCTCAAACCCTGACGGTCTTGGCTGAAACAATGTGGTGTAAAATTCACCTTTTCACCTGATCCCCAACCTGCTGGGCACGAGCAGGCAGCATGGGCACAAGGGCCGAGAAACCGTCCTCTTGGAGCAGAGCAGGTCAAGTCCACTCATGCCGCCTGAAGCTATGGCTTTGTTGACCAATGCGCACCAGCCATGGGCTATCCGCTCCCATCGATTTTGGAGTGTACTCTGGGACACAGGCCACGAGGCCACGGTGCTCATTAGCAAGAGACCTGGGCCTGTTCGCCATCTTCGATTTTTGCAGAACAAGGCAATGAGGTAACCGTAGGCTTCTTATTTGCTCGAGCAAAGCAGGGTCTATGGTCAGTTCATTGAAAACTAATGCGACCGCAAACAAAATGTGTGAATCAATTAACTGAGTCCGTTCATGTTAGCAATCGTGCCTTTCCAACACAGTGTTGGCTATCTTCGCCGGCCATTGTTCGCTGAACCGTTGACTTCTTGGCGCCGATTTTCAGTGGGCGGCAACTATTAGCCCATTGAAATGCTAATGCTCCGACGGCCATATGTCGACAGAAGATAGCGACCACGCCCGGGATCCTTGCCAGCTTTTGCGACGTGAAACGTGGATGGAAGCAAGCCCCGGCAAGTTTACCTGTAATGCACAGCGGCTGCCATGCTGTTGCAAATGTTGCATGGAGCCCCCATCTAGCTCGCGCCAAGTCCACAGTTATTTTGGAGCAGTCCGCTAAACCATTGCGCCTTTCCCGTTCACAGTGCTTTGCCGAACGCTGTGGCTGCACTTCAGAGGCTCCAATATGGTTACAATACTTTGGCCAGAATGTCACTTGGCCAAATCTTCACTGACCCGAGCGGCACACACTCGGACAAGTTTTCGGAACGATTATCGATGGCCAGAAGCCGGAAGGAGAGCCGAATTTGTGTGTTCAGTGGCGGCTATGTGGTTTTGTTGTATAGTCAGAACTAATTGACATATTAATGTAGTTAGCATACAAAATGAAGGCAAGTAATTCACGTAATTGGAATTATTTGATTAGTTCTAAATATCAGATGTACGCGGTTGCTGTTGATGTGCATGTACTGCAAACTAAACGGTTGTCGCTGACCGCACGACATCGCACAAGCACGAACTTCGAGCTGTTGCGACAACTGCTCTGTTGGCAGCACGTCACTCCAAGACCTGCCTGGCTGGCCGAGCGGGCTTGCCGCGGTGACGTCATCAATACGTGCCGCCCACAGGTTCCGCGAATGCTGTGATAGCGTTCACAATCAATGGATGTGAGTGAAGTAAATACCAGAGAACAGAGAACATCCTGGCCCCCTGTGCCACATGTCTATCCTTGCCTCTTCGTACAGACACAAACCTGAGCCTCTTCCTGTTTGGTTCATTAGAATAGGTGTGGATATTTACTTTGAACTGTCTCATGCCCATTCTTTATGCTCATACGCTGAAATCTAGCCACCCAGGTGCATTGTTGTGCATCCAATTTACACACGCCACACCAGGGCAGTTTAAGTTCAATGACATGCCAACGGCAGGCACAGCTTGACAGAAAACAACGCAGGTGAACTGCTTGCCCGCACGAACAGGACACGACCTTAGAAACCATCTTACAAATTCCAACCTCCATTATTTAAAAAAAAGAATTGTCCGCATGCCCGATTCCATAACGGATTTGTCTTGAAAAGCTTTCTCAGCTGCCGCACAGAACCCACAAATTCTTGTTTATTTGCAACCAAAACGCCCCCACAGTCCTTCATTTATTGTCCGTGCGCATGTGCGCCAAGTTCTCGCTCTCTCACGCCCTTATTCATTCAACAAGGGCAAAGCCACAAACTCTTCGCCATCGGCGACAGCAAATAATCAAATGCTACAAATACAGAATTCCGCCATTCTCCAAATTGTCTCCCTCAACGGGAGACCCAGTCCCGGACAAATCGGATTGGATCCGGAACAGGCAAATGAACGTATTGCGAGCGGCTGCAAGCTCGGCCACATGGCTTGTCGCGTCGATCAATCTTGCTGGACCGAAAACAACTCTCGAACTCTGAGCGCTCGGACCAGGCAAGCTCACCAAATGGGCACCAGAGCGGCGGAATAGACGCGAAACAAAACCAAGGTGACCAAAACAAACCACTCCACCGCATGAAATACTTCAAGCGGCAAATTCACATCAAATACGTGTTAGACATTTAGCACCACCGTTTATGCCACTGTTGTTTATGGGACCCACATTTATGAAGCGTGCTGGGAAACTTGGGCCGTGAGGCACCCGTGCACCACTCTCTAGCTCTCTAATGAGACTTGGGAAATCTTGATGTTCGTGCCGCTCCAGAAAACCAGCCATAGGCCTTCAACATCCTTGCGCTCAATAACCCAAACCCCAATCCCTTCAGGCCAATGCCCCTCCCTTCCGACATTCTTGAAACGGGTGCTGCATGTTGCTCACCCAGCGCATTGGAACTGTACAATCCCCTCACACACCCCGTCTCCAAGCCCCTCGCTGCCTTGGCGCAATCCGACCTTCGGACGCGCCGGCCGCGCCCTTGGCATTTGTCACGCCCCCGTTTGTTGGAACTCCCAACGCAACGGCGCCGCTCTACAGCGGCCCTTCATCCATGCCTGGGCACCGACCCCATCTTTCGTGTCCAAAAAATTTTTCTTCCCAATTTTTGATGCCATTTTGGATGCCAAATTCTCACCTCCCAGGAAGCGCACCCTTGGACCCGAGATCTTCGCCCTCGACGCGGCGGCCGCCTTCATCAGGAAGGACGCCGTGGCCCACATTTGGTTGGCCAGGAAATATTTCACAAGAGCTGGGCACTTGGCTTGCATGCGCTCGTCACCGCAGCGCAGGCCGTCCAGCATGGAGGCGAAGTCCGAGCAAAGTATGCGGAAGTACGACGTCCAGAGCGCTTCTTTGAGCATCTGTTCGTCTCGGCTCTCCTGAGCAAGCAATGCGGTATGTACAGACTGTTCAGTCAAAGCGTTGGTCGGAAGCGCTGTTGGCATGGGAAGGAAGGGTGCAAGTAATGAGTGAACGGCAGTACTGAATAAATAAGGCACCGGTGCAAATGGACAAGAGCAGTGAATGACTGTTGGCAAGGCGACGTACACCAGAATCCATGAATGGGAGCCTCGGTTCAGGTATGAATAAACGGAGGCTCCTTATATTGACGTCACAGAAAACATGCTGGTCATGTACGCGTTTTCACTCAGCTCAAATCATTAGACAGCGCTACACGAAATTCAGAAAGCGAAACACACAAAATATAGACATGCGATGCTCTTATTTCTCAAGGCTTTTTAGTGTACCATGGCAAATGCGTTCCTAAAAACATCCAGGGCCCCTGCCATCTCATGCTTCCAGTAAATCACGGCATCTGCGAAGTCGGACTGAAAACCCTCACCACGAAGAAACAGCAAATTTCCCACTAGTTCCTCAATGAGCCACGGGGCGCATTGGCATTCAGCATACCGTACTTGCATGGAATATGCTGTGCGCCCATAAGGACATTTTCGAGCAATGCTCCTCTTTCGTTCTGTGGCAAAGTTAGCAAAGAGCTGGGACCGCAAGCCAATGGCGCAGAAGTAAGTGTCGGTGTGCTATAATCCAACGCAATGCGTTGGCAGGAGTTGATGTGAATGTTTCTATTGCCAATGCGCTGCTCACCTGATGGAAATGAGCGAACGGGAGGTTGAACTCCCTCTGAGCCCTGATGGTTTGAATCTCGGACATCAACTTCGAGAACAGGCCGCACATTTCCTCAGCTGGGCATTTGGGCAAGGCCAGCAAGTTGGCCGTTGGTCCTTTTGCTCCATGCTCGGCCAACTCGAAATCCAAGCAGACGCCGCCACACTTGACTGGAGGGATGGAAAGACTGCGGAGGGACACATTAAAGCACTGACTCAGGCGACGCCCGTCGCACACAAGATGTGCTCAGTGGACTCACACTTCCAAAATCCTCCCAATATTTATCGCAATGAGTTGTCAATTCGTAATTGAAACACAATATACAGTACAGTAGGGTCCCTATGTAGTGCCCCACCAATAGCGGCCCCTTTTTGGCTTGTCACCATTTCTGTAGTACTTTATGCCGCTGGCACCAAGAGCCAGTATGGGACCCGTAGGCCGGGTGCAGCGTACCCCCTCCACTGACGGCCAAGGTACCCTCTACACCGGCGGCCATAATACCCCATACACCGGCGGCTGGGGTACTCTCCACACCGGCAGCTTAGGGTACCCCTTACACCGGCGGCCAGGGTACCCATTACACCTTAACACAATGGCGCTCCCGACCCCAATAGCGCCCCCCCTCCCCTTTTGGCAATGTCGCGCTACATAGGGACCCCCTACTGTACAGCTGATTTGACCTGATTCAGCTGGCGTTTGACCTTGCTTGGTGGCAGCAAGTGTTGATTTCGCTTCCTTTCAATTGGCACCATGATGACCATGCACATTGCATTAGAGCACCCAGAACGCCTTGTGTAGTTTTTGGCGCCTGGAATGAGCACGATGTGGGCTGAAGATGGGGTTGTTTGAAATTTTAAACGGCTCAGTGTCAGAGACATTACTGCCCAGAGAAATAAACAGGAATCCACTTGTCGTGCCATAGCCACCTGTACGTAACACGCACGCTGAATATAATGTAGATACACGTTCTTTCCAAGGACACAATGCATAACTAGAAATGCCATGTCGGTGAAGTTTCGGCATGCATGCACCGCCTAGTGGTAGCTCTGCGAGCCCAGGGCACAGCATGCTGGCGCAGACACTGGTAGAAAACGGCATATCTGCGATGCCAACTGCAATGCTATTTTGACACAAAATGATGCCGTCACAGCGATTGCGATGGCATAAAAGTGGCTGTGATGGCATCAATTCGTGTCAAATGGCACAGCAATTGGCATCGCAGACAGGCTGTTTTCTGCTGGTGAAAATTTCGTGACACCGACATGCACAAGCGGGGGCGACGCGCACCACACCGCACCTCATCGCATCACCCTGTTTTGACATGAAGCGGGCCTTCTCGATGCAGCCGTTACTCCCCGTCACCTCCATCTGCATTCGGTCTTCTGGCAGCATAGCCCAGGACAGGCGAACGTCCACACTGGACTTCTCGCCGGCCACCAGACATGGAGGCTCTATGAGCACGAGGCTGGGAAGAGGCTCACAGTCGATGGAGCGTCGGGGCGAGCTTCCTAATCCCGAACACACAACGCAAACTTTACGCTTGAAGTATTCTGCAGCATTGGGCGGGATTACTCAGCCTGTAGCGTCTGCTGCAATTGGCACTTGTCCACAACAGTGGTACCAAAAGAATAGTACAGATAGCGATAGACATAACAGGAATGCAATAAATATTTCAATTGTGGTGGTTATCACCAAAGGGAAAACAGTTCAACTCGCATTGGCAATGACATTAACAGCATCGACGCCGCGTTATTGTTGTTTTGATCATGATGTAGCAAAACGGGGGGTTGGCTCAATGTGGAGTGATCGGCACTCAATGCCATTGAATGAACATCATCCCGTGAGCTGGTTATTGCGAAGTCTGGGACCCCCGCTGCCTTTGCGAAATGCTGAATCCACACATGACAGCCCCTCAATTCTCTCGACCTTCCGAAGCGAAACGGTCACTGGGATTCAAAGGAATCAATCTCGACAACCGGCCTCAGCAATCTGGCTCAACGTCTACGAATAGCTCTAACTGACTAATGGCCTTCTTTTGCAGGAGCCTGCATATTCAAAGACCACATGGCAGCGCTTCAGCGCCAGAGCTCACACACCGCACCTCCGCAGAAGGCCACCCCCATCGCGCTGGACAGCACGCTGCGGAAGCCTTCCAACCTCCTTCCCGGATGGACCCCCCTTTGCATCGGCGGCGACCGTTGAGGGCGGCTTGCAGCAGCAGTAGCAGCACCTGTGCAACGCACCCAACTACAGCGTGAAACAACAGGCCCAACGGCTCGCTTGCGCCTCCCTGCCTTTCAACCCGCGCTTGCCTGTTATGAGCCCACGTGTGAAACCTCATCAGTGGCGCTCCTCATCGTTTGATAACAGTCAGGGAGGCCGCACTGCACACATGGCTGCGTGGCCTTTCTTTGTTTCGCGTGCCTCCAGCAGAAAACCATCAGGCAGGCCCTACCTCCCGGGTTCCCTTTTTACCTAGTGTTGGGCGCATTATTGTAGCAGCCATGTTGATGCAGAAATCTCCATAAGCATGCAAGAGCCCATGCGTAGATGACAAACCTGGTCATAGGTATCTATAGTTTTTCACAAAAACTGTAACATTGCGTTCAACAAATTCGACACCAACACCCCTCGCGGGTGCTCGGCAGCGGCCCCTGGCAGCCCACCGCCCAGCGCGAGCGCGGTGCCCCCTCAACTCCAGCCAACAGGTCAAAGTCTTTACCCTGCCCCGCACCGGCCTATGGTCAAAGCGATAACAGTGCTTTGCGTCAAAAGCGCAATCAGCGCTGCGACTCGCGCTCTTGCCGAACTACGGACCGATGCCGGAACTACGGCACGTGTCGGACCGGTGGCGGTACGCGCCGCGGCGGAAAGGGAGCGCTTCGTCCTGGCTCGCCATCAACCCCCCCTGCGACGCGACCACTGATTTGTCAACGATTGATCCCCCCAGCTCAATGTACAGCGACCAGCGTGGCGCCCGGAACTACGTCGATGGGCGTCGTATCGTGCCGTGAGGCACCCGCTTTGTCATTCCCACGACACGTACGGCGAACGCCGATGTGCCGCGGGCTTCCTTCCGCCTATCCTTCAGTCATCCCAAGGCTGTGGCAGCATGCGCCCTGCCCGCCGGGTGGGCGCCACTCGCCACAACGCCGTGCGACAAAAATGGCCTTCCGCGCCTTCCGGCCTCTCGGTGAGATTTCGCCTCGGGCGGAAGCGGAGGGCGGGCGCGGCGCCCCGGCCCCTCCTCCCCCCCCCCGCCCCCCCGCCCAGGCTGCCCTCCGGGCGACCTTCCGAACCACAGCGACGCGACCACACATAAAATATTAGGTCGCAGTGGGCCGCGCCCCGCGCCCAGGGTCCATGCCGCGGCCACCGCCACAATGAAGGAACGCCCTCCATCTGCGCCACCGCTCGATCGACGGTCCGTTTCTCCGGAGGGCCGCGATCGCGCAGACGCCGAGCGCCGGCGGCTGGAGGGGGACAGAACATCGTGTGTGACCTGCGGCGAGTTTCCCGATTCTCCAGCCCGTGGGGGGCGCGGACGGCCACGCCAGAAAGCGGCGCCAAAACCGCTCCCGCGGGCCTTGCAAAACAGCCCAAAACAGCAGACCCCCAGGCCGGAAGCCTCGTGTGACACACTGCGAGCTTCCCATTCTCCAGCCCCCGAAGGAACGCGGACAGCACTGCCAAAAACCGGCACCGAAACCCATCGGACGTCTCGCGGCCATGGCAGAAAGCAGTCCAACAACGCTTCCGCGGGGCCCAGGGTGGCGATGTCCAGGCAGGCCGGATTGCGTGGTTTGGCCGGGCGCCAGGGGAGCCACACACACACCTGTGTGGCGAGCCTTTCGCCTCGACCCTGCCTCGGCTGGTGCCCGCTGCCGTGGGCCCGCGTGGGCGGCCATCCGCCTTCGGCTCGCGACGCCGCGCCCCAGTGCCCTGGGGTGGATGGGGGCGGGGGCTTGGCAAGTTGCGGGGAGAGGAGCGGTGGGCCAAGAGTGGCGGGAATGGGACAGGCGTGACCTTTTTGATTGGACAGCCGTACCTCGCGGATCAAATTTTTAGCCCCCAAGACAATAATGTGGTCCATGGGGTCCGGGTGGTGGCAGCGAGGCGTGAGCCACTGAGGGCCGTCCCACCGGCGCGACCCGAGCCTCCAATCGCGAAGTACCGGAGGGGTGAATGTCAGGGGAACTGCCCGAGCGCCGTGACCTGGGGCCCGCGCTCCCGCGATCTTGGGAATGTGCAGGTGCACGAGTCGAGCGTGGGTCGCACATAGGCCGCTGGCGGGGGCGAATTCACACATGCGTCGCCGCGCGGTAGAAGTGTCGTATGTGCGGTTTGAGAGAGGATCTGGCGGAGGCGCGTTTGTCCGGTCGATCGTTCATGTGTTGCGCGAGGGAGGGAGATCGGAAGGGAAGCCGTTCTCGGGGTTGTTCGGGCAGGGTGTGTGTGGGTCAACTCGCGGGCCGGCAACGTGACGCAATACGGAGATGTGGCAGTGAATCGCGCAGGGTGGTCATCAGAGGGCGCAGCCTGGGAGTGGGTGGCTCCTCTGGACAAAATCTCGGTGGGACGCTCTCTGATTGTGGAGTAGGGTGAGGTGTTCCGCCGAAAAGGGGAACGCTTATGTTGCCACAAACTTCGAGTGTCATGGTGACATTAATCACACTAATTGATCCCATTTTCTTGAAACTCGGCAGCATAGTCAGCAATTGCCCAGGTTGTCTTGTAGACGTCATGGATTTGTTATAGAACGCTTCAGCCTCTCTCTCGTGTCAGTTCAGGTTGACCACCTCCAACGAAGAGTTTTGTCCGTCGTTGGCAAAGTCCACCCATCTTGGAAGGCGTCTGGGACGTGCAATCTCAGCCTTGCAGCGTCCCAGTGGACGCCTACTGTAGCTGCCCTGTCTGCTACTGTGGGTAACAGGTGGCAGTACATCACCTACCCTCCTGCAGCCCGTTTCACCTGTCCTCGTGAAGCCGTCACCGCGCTGCGCCAGCACCGCTCCCCGCAACTCCTGCCATTCGTACGTCCCGCACGCAACAGCCCCACGCAGCTCTCGGGCCTTCACCCGGCCCCATAGGCCTTTCGGCGAAGATTCGACACGGATCGCTGCCATCGCTTGCCCCACCGATTGCCATTGGTGCTCGCAGCCCCTCGATCCCGATCGAGCCAATCGACGTGCATTGCTGCGGCCAATCGGTGCACATCCATCCCTTTGGAAGTGCTGCATTGTCGGACGCCATTTGCACGTGTGGACGCTGCCTCCTGAGCCGAGCGCGTGAGCCCAGGGGGGTGGTGCAGGAAGTCCAATACATCACATCACGTCCTGGGTTTGCAGGACCTTCGTGGCGTCGGTATCGTGTCCCGTATCTTGGCAGAATCTGGTGCACATCGAGATACTCATACGTCTCGTCCATTATGGTCTCCGTATTCTCCTGCTACGCTGCAGCTTGTCCCTTTGGAGGCGACAAAGCCCTTTTTCGTACTTTATGGATTTCCCAACTTCTTTGTGAGTTCCACGGGTCGCCAATTTTGCATGAATTACATCCTTTTTATTGGCGACCCGAACACACAGCAATTGTGTTTGAAATGCACTTGTGCTTCTCCCTGGCAACGCACACAAGAATGCCGGTTTGCGCCCTTCGACATATCTTGACGGCTGGCAGGTGGCCTTGCGAAAGGCACCAGGTCGCACCGGATAGTTGTATCCCTCCGTGTGCTTAGCTCATTCCCTCAATTAACGAGCCTCATTTCACCATGGTAACCCTATCTGATACTGCATAACTGAGTGGTAGCCGGTTGCGGAATATCCGACTGTTGTCAATGCATAGCGGTGGCGGCCAGTGTTCGCACAGCGTCTCCATTAACTATCCTTGTGTCGACACAGGCTGGGCCGGGAGACGCATTATGTGAATGGGTTCTTGAGATCAGTGCCGCTTCCGTTTTGGCTCCTTCTACAAGATGCTTCATTTGACATCCTGAGAACCGAGCCTATTATCCATCAGTTTCCATGCACAAACAACAGGTATCTTTGCTGTGAGAGCAAACGGAGGACTGCCCCTAGGGCGCGATGGCCGCCGACGTTAAAATACCGACATCCGGAAATTCGCTAGGCGTTGATGCAATATTGATAGGCGCTTCCATCACTGCCGGGCTTCAGAGCCCGTGTGTGTAGATCGTCGTTGACCAATGTTGCATCAAGGGTCCTACAGCAACGTTGCATCAATACCAGGATTGATGGAGAGTTGCCATCAACGGTTGTTGGCAGGGGTTTGTTACAACATTGCGGCAATACACTTTGATACCGCAACTGCGGTAGGACGCTTTCTTGGCGTACACTATCAATGGTAAGCTTTGCTATGTGGGCAGGTGGAGTGTGGTGGCGTGCGGGGTGTGTGGGTCGGTGGTGTGGTGTGGCGGTGGTGGCTCGTTCGCATTCAAGCTTGCATGTGGTTGTGGAGTAGTTCATGTACGCACGTTTGCGTGATTGACGTTTCAGGGTTGGAGGCCACAGGTGGCTATCGTGTGTGGGTAGGTAGAGAATGTCGCCGCTGTCGCTCAGGCTGCAAGGCGATCGCCGGGGCATGTAAACCACAACAAAGTTAGCAGCCGTCACACGAGTATTCTGCCGCCTGCAACACAACCGTGCACACATTCAGTGCCCCTGCAACGCAACACGCATGATCAGTCGCTCGTGATCCTTTACTCGCGGGTTTTGTAACGCACCTTGCTGGCACGCCCAGCCAAGGCATGCCATGAGCATGGCCTTTGGCCACCTCCCACAAATTTCGATCTGAAGATGCCGCCGCCCAGGAGATGGCAAGGGCGGGCAAGAGCGCCGCCCCTGCACCCCACTCCATACAACACGACCTTCTGAACACAATACGCCCCTCCCCACACGACGAGCACTCCACCGCTCTGCCGCTGCCACTTGCGTGTCACAACGGCTCAGGAACAACGTGCACCAAGATCTCAATCATGGCCCTCAAAAATTCAAACGGTTGAGCATTTCACTGATGACAAATCTGGAGGCAAGGCACCTTCCGCGAGGCTGGCGTTTGTCACAATATTGGCGCTGCCTAGCCATTTTGTTTAATGGCCAAGTCAGCTGGCACATATGGGCAATAATGTTCAGTGATATGCTCCAATGTTTGTGAAGATTACGGCTGGTGTTTTTCCAGCCACAGAGCTGAGAGAACGTATACTGCCTTCACGGCCAGGACAATAGTTAACCCTGGTAGGCAGGTTCCGAAAAACTCATTCAGGCTGTATACCACAGCCAGTGAGAGTAACATTCACATTTGGGTCACCCCTCATGGATGTGTGGCCAGGTTCTGGATGACCAAGGACACAAGTTCACTATAAGTTCCAAGTGTTTGGGGCCACCAGTATGCATTTACTTGGCCACATTACACATTTATGCCAATAGAGCATGGTGTCAGAACAGAAGGCTGCCCATATTCAACCGAACGTTTGGCCGGTTTCCTCACCAACAGATCATATTCAACAAGAACAATGCTAGCAAGAGAACACTTTGCAAGAAATCACAAAGTTCAAAACAGATGGCTGCAGTTTCCCAGCCAGATCCTTGCTAGATCAGCACTGATACTCCTTGGATTTGTTCATCAAGTGGCCAAAACCAGCAAGGAAACACAAGCAAGAGAGGGAGCACAATTTACCACACTCACACACACTTGCTCCCCCCCACCCCACCCCCACCCCACCCCCACCCCACCCCACCAACACCCACACACACATTCCCAAGCTCACACACACGAGCTCATACACCCAGGCAGTGCAAGGATGATGTGACACAACACAGCACAGTGCACGCCAACCTCGGCACGGCCCCTGCGCCTGCGCGCGGACAGTCGATCTGTCACATCACTGCATCACCCGTTTGGTGACTACACAGCCAGGCTGTGTAGGCTACAAAGCTCCCTCGTTGTGGCTTGCAGACTGTTGTGTGTGCGTCCAAAAACCACTTGGAGTGCGGGCCGCGCCACCACTCCGCCACTTTAAAAGTATAAGAAAGGAATATTCCTCTAAGTGTCCCCCTTTTCTTGCATTGCAAAGCCACGTGGGCTCTCTACTCATCCAATCCCAGGCCGTCCCCATCATACACCCCCCTATCACAATGCCGCCCCTGCCGACCCCCCCTGTCTTTCTGCACCCGCCCTCGCCAACTTCCGCATGGCGCCGCGGTCGAAACAAAGGAGCTGCCGGGTTTCTGGTGGTGCAAGCTACCTCTAGATCTCAAGAGGCTCCTCCTTCATGGTGGCCTCGGCGATGTCCACCCAACTTCCCGGATCTGTAAAAGCATCCGGGGAGCTTGGCTCCCCGGACGCCTCTCCACCGGCTCCTGCGCCTATCCCAACAAACGCCATCTCAAGCGGGCGCTTGGCGCCCGGTCAACTCACACACGTGGCTCTCGCCAAGGCCCCATCAATTTCCATCGCCACCTTGCCGTTCCCATCGCCACCCGCCACATTCACCCATCGGTCACTAGGGATTCTTTCTGCCTCCTTGCGCGCCGCCTTGCACCTCGTCGTCCTCCTTTCTTGAGCTCAGCCGCAAGCTCCGCTCTGGCAGATCTCTTCAACGTTGAATAGGGCAGTGGTTATACAAAATGACGGCGATGGCGTAAAACCGCCAACCCCACACCCTCACGGGCCTCGTTCCAAGGAATTGCCGCATCTCGGGGCGCACAAGGGCACCTTGGAGTGGGTGCCACTCCTACGGGCCCCACTCCTCCACCGGCTTCTGGAAATTGGAATGCCAGGTAGTACAAGACGGAGAGCCTTGTCTCGACACCATAGGGCAAGAAAAACAGCCTACGACCGGCCCCACGCGTCAAAGACATGATGGAGGGTGGTTTGGGGTACAATTTGTACACTTGTCATGATTTCACTAGTCAGCAACAAGCAAGGAAAATGCTAAAAAATGCAGAAAGAAGTGTAACTGTTCACAATAGCCTCAACACCCTTACTCAGGGGCAGCGCCTCAACTGCTAAATCAATGTGTGTCTCCCATGGCCTCTTTTAGAAAGTTTCAAAACAGTATTTTTGCTGGCTTATATTTCCTGGCTTATATCGCACTGTCCAATATTCCAAATCCCTTTTCCAGGGATAAAACAATAATACAAACTGACGAACTCCTTATCCAGGAGTTCAAAACACTATTTTAGTTTTTTTCTCAATTTGCTCTTTTCCTTGTTTCTTATGAGAAGTCCAGCCTTGCCACTTGAATAGTGGCATTTCCCAATCATCATAACACGCTCAGCACTCAAAACAACAATGGGTGTTCTGACAGGTTCAAGCCCCTTGTTCGGGAATTCTGATCATATCTTGTATTTTTTCAATCTTCATTTTCTTTTGTTCTTTCCTTCTGCATATTCAGGTTCTGTCGCTTATTCAGCGACATCTCTGAACACCGTGATATTCTTAATGTCTAGAACCACCAAGGAATGGGCAAGTGGGGCAAAACACCAAAACAATCCCATGCTGAGGCAAGAGATATACCAGTATGTTTCTTGGGGTCTAGCCACTAAAACAGATTCTACCCATAGCTGGAAAGAGGCATCAGCATATGGGACTGAATCTAGGCAGAAGTGATGCGATGAAACAGCCAGATTCACAGCAGTGTTTCTGCTGTGGGCGACTGATGAATAAAGGAAAACATGCAACCTAAGCCTGGGGGAGACCGCCCTGGAAAGATCCATAAGTTGTGGGCCCAAATTTTCGGTTTTGCATGATTTCTTTAGCCTTTCTCAGGTCAGAAGCCTCTCAGCTGGGAGTGAGTGGCTTCGATGACAAACAAAGATATGCCCAGACCGGGCAATATCCTTATTCAGGATGCGTAGCTTCACCAGAAATTGAGAGCCGCGGTTAATACTGGTGTAGCTGTTTTCACTGAGCAGTCTTGACGCATAGGGTTTTGCTCAGTCGTCGCCAAGCCTCCTTGAGGCATAAATTCCTCTCGGTTTTCGTGACCAGCTTGCTTTGCTACCCAAAGTGCAAGCACTCGATTTTCTTATTGTTTCTGTTCTTTTTTTCATTTTTTCTTCTTTTCTTCTTTAGCCGGCGTTGGCATACTCGGGCCATCCCATACTGTCAGAGTGCGTGTCAGACATGAGCCCCTAACCAGCTGACTCATACATGACTCACCCAGTCATACGGTGGTCATTGTGCAGTTGCGTGAACAAGTCGTTGGTGCATCCAGTGGCCAGCGCCAGTTATCCCACAGCGGGGCTCAGCACAGCGGCACCACTGCTAGGCCTCTTCCCGCGTGGGCCGTTACGGGTCAGTGCTTGAGTTCGATTAGGGTCAATCCTCTGGCGATCTCGACGTTGGCCATCAAGCTCGCTGCTGGCCAACAAGGCCGATGGCAAACCTGCTGCAATATTGCTCTTAGAGCAGGGTTGCAAACTCTTTAGCTAGGGCCAGGTAGCTTTGGTGCTGTACCAGGTGGACAGCCAGCCCAATGTCGATCTGGTGCCAAGGTCGGTGCGCCTGCCCAATGGCATCGATGCAAGAAGCCAGCCCCGGCAACTAAAGAGGGACGCGCCCACGCCCAATAGGGCTGCGTCGCCTGGCCGCGACGTTGTGAGGCACCCAGAAAACAATAGAAGGGGTGCTCAAAACGCAGACACACCATATGGGGCATTGCGTCATTGTTACAATCAGCCTTGTTACAATATTGATGCACCGCGGCATAGATGGAACATTGGCCGCAAACGCATCAATCAGCCCTGATGTAACACTGACAAACTGGGATATTGACTCAACCTTGCAGCAACGTCGATAAGGCGGTGGTGCGCCAGCAACATTGTTGCAGTGTTCCGGAAAGACACCTGGCTGGGTCGTTAACAAACACCGGCATCTGCGAGCCGTTGCTTCATAGGCGTTGTGTCAACATTGCTGGCCATTTCTTCAATACTCTTTTGCGTCAAGCCCTGTCCAGCATCAACGCCTACAGAATCTCCAGATGAATGGAAGCCATGTGAGTACATTAAAATGTGCCGTACCCTATCCATAGATTATGTAGTGATTCCTGTTTCTGGCGATCATGTGAGTGCGAGGGGATGCGAGTGGGAGCTAGGGGAAGAGAATCTTACAGCCAATTGCGCTGCAATTCCACAAATTAGAAATTAGTTGTCTTCGACAATATAGATTTGGCATCCACCGCGGTCCTATCCTATATCTTCTCCACAACCGCCCATCAACGTTGGAAAATATTCAGATGATGGCAGCCCCTTGGCACCGCCGAAATTGGAAATGCCATACAGCTAACTGGTTAACTCCACGATAAGGTCACCGTATATAGCCCCCCCCCCCCCCCCCCGGGGCCCCCAAAATTTAAACTGGCGCTCTTGAACGAATTTCGCTCGGACTAAATTCAAGTTTTGATCACACACCACAAATGCTGTCTAGCTTCTGTGGTCAAATAAATGTGTCCAGTTTCGCGGTTGCTGCTGCGCAGTGGCCTCCCGAAAAATGGGACAGGTTGTAACACGTGACATCTGGCGCCTCATTGTCATCCCGTCCCGGGCGCTGGGTGGGGACGCGCCTTGGTCACATAGCCTCCCCAGCCAGCCTGTTGAATACAGGGCGCAATTGGTGGTGGGCTGTGTGCCCACGTTTCAACTGGCACGGTTTTCGCGGCTTGCCATGGAAACACACAACGATGGCTGCCCTCGCCCCCCATCACACCATGCCCACTCTCCCAACGCCAAGGCGAACTTGGCAATGAATGTCAGCCACCCGGTTACACGACCTAAATCACCCTTGCGTGGGTGTCCGGGAGGTCAGCCCCGCCCTCATGCCGCGGCAGCCCGCGATGAAGAAACGATATCTTGGATAACCGCTAATACGGCGACGCCACAGATGTCCTACAGTCGAGCGCCTGTTCGTGTTTTTTTAGCAACTGCTAGCGCTCCAGAGAATTCCCTGGCTCCATGAAAATCACCTGAGAGGGACTTCTCAAAACCTCGGTTGACGCCATGTCGCACTTATTGCGGAATTCTATGAATACGTGGCGTTTTCGAAGGATGCGCAAAACAGCATGGCCGCCTTGTGCAATGTGCACGGAGCGTTCCGTTATGAAATGGCTTGGCATTGACCACCCACGCTTGTGAGCTCCTGCAACACTGCAATCACAAACAGCAGAGTCGGAGCAAGTTCAAAAGTCGTCACGTGGCAATTGTTGAGCCAGGCCCTCGAATCATTCTTTTTTAAGACGAGCAGTACAGTGTCGTTCCCGTCTGCGCTCGCTCCCATCCAAGCTCCAGACATCATATTTCTCTCTCTTTCCCCCCTTCCTCACTTCGTCACCGCCCAAAGCAGAGAAAATGCCGAAAATTTCGATGCACTCAAAAGGCAAATTTGCTTGTGAAAACAGCTTGGTCTTCTGTTGGTACAGACTGGAAGCTCTTGACCCAACCGCCACAAATGAACCATTAAAACCTCTTACCTGTCGCCCGACTTCTCACATACAATTTAAAAGCAACTCCTACAGCACTATTCGCAATATTGGCGCCTGCAGCAGTACCCATCCTCTACAAAGCAACGCAAGCTCAAAGTGCCCAACGAGCAAGCGACCCTCAGAATTTATTTCTTGTGCACACTTCAGCACAGAATCAGGCAACCAGGCTGGTACTTATGATTTCCTCAAGGTTGAAATAAATGTCAAATAATTGCTTATTTAAAGCAACTTAACTAAAAGACTACCGATGGATCCCCTCCTCTGCTCAGCGCACATCCCACCACGCTGCAGGGTGAGCTGTATTGTGCCCTCGCCAGGTGTGGTCCATCGAGACTCCAACGGCGATTGCCCCGGGGACGTGATGTTGGCCCAACTGCCGAGGGTCCCAGTGGCTCGGCCGTCTTATTTCTGGCAAGCAGGGCCTCAAGGAGGGGTCCGCAGTCTGATCGTGTTTATTTCGCCATGCGATTGCACTTCCGCTGAGGTTTAGGAAATTGCCCATGGGCGCCTCTTGATTCTTTAATTCTGCACTCCTCCACTGCCATCGCTGTGTCCATCAGTGCCCCGCCGTCGGCTTCCAACTGGTCTTGCTCGCCGCTCATAGCGATGCAGTCGTGTGCCAGTCTGTCCGGCGCCATGTCCTCTTCGCGCAGCACGAACGGTCCCAGAGTCACCACGGCTCCGTGCCGGTGTGCCTCCATCATCAGGAACGACACGGTGTGCCACATGCGCTGCGAAAGAAGGTACCTGCGGCATTGGGGATGGCAGGAGAAGTTAGCGGATTGCAATTGAGTCGAAAGTGTAGATCTGTGTTTTGAAGGTCGTCAAGTTTCGAAACTGAGATTGAGGAGGTCCCTTGCAGGCAGCCAGGCTTGTTATTTACGCCGTAAACACAGACCGTGTGTACGTTTTTGCGCTTAAAACTGCGTCAAAATACGTAAACACAACCTAAACACCCGCCCGCGCACATAAAGACAGTACATATAGGCACGGAGCCCGGGGAGTGGCATCCAGACGCGCTGGAATGGGCAGCAAACGCACTTTTGTTAGACGACGTCGCTGCCTTGCCGACGGCCAGGTGGGCGATAAGTTGCTTATGATCGAGGCCCTCGATCGACCCTCGATTCGAGGGAGTGGAATACTGATCATTGTGCACGGCTTTCACCGTGTAACGCACGTGTCCCAGCGAGCCGCAAAAACGTAAAAACAGCCGTAAAAACAGCCCCTTTTGCACATTTACGTTTTTGCGCGTAAAACCATAAAGTCGGAAACGAAAATATAAACGTAAATAACAAGCCTGAATGCAGCTACACGCACGAACATGTGAACGTCCGGTTATTGATTGATTCAGCGAAAAGAGAAGCACCGCAGACAAGGTTTTTATACCCTGCAACAAATGGCGTAAGGAGACGCTTCACAACATTTCAGCAACTGCAGTCAGAGGTAAAAAGTTGCCAATCCGCGTTTTCAGCGGACAGGTACCTTGCCATGGCCCCGCAGTGGCCCCGTGTGCACTCTCTCCTATTTCGAGGAGCCTCAATGGCAGAGTCGAAGTCCTCGCAGAACGCGCGGACCCGCGAAGTCCAAATGCTGTCCTCCACGCTCTGACCAGTCAGAAGCATCTGCAACAATTGTCGCGGTTGAAATGGCGTTAAACCAATGGACAGTTCCGGCATCACAGCGACTGCGCACTTCCAAGACTCTTTCATTCTCAGTGGTGTCCACACGTGGTAGTATGTAATTATCATTTTTCCCGCTCCGAACTTAGTGATATTCAACTGATACACAACCTTAAGTTGCCGACAAGCTTGTGGGACATTTGGGGGGCAAATTTAGCACACGCAATGCTCTGCTGTGTCGCCTTCGCTGGAGGAGATTTTTGAACATAGTTGACATACAAATAGGAGCGGCCAATGGGTTTTCATTTTCAGAGACGCGCTGCTTATTTGCCAAATATTTATGCTCTGCAAGCCTCTTTAACAGACGTCAGAGCTCTGCAGAATTGACGGCCCAGCGATTCGTGGAGAATGAGCAAATGCAAAGCGCACCTGGTTCAACTGCTCAAAAGATCCAGTGCATTCTCCATGACCGCTACACGTTTGGATCTCTTCCTGCCATCTGTAGAATAAATCGGAAACCTCATCCTCCACGTCTTTTGGCAAATCTGGTATGCTCGCTGCTGTCCAACTGCTCTCGAGCTTGGCAGGTGCACATTTCCAGCAGACTCCTGGACTCTCCATGTCGGGGTGGAAAATGCTGTCGAAACAAATTAAAACAGCGATCAGAGTGCGAACGCCGCGGTTTCGCTATACAGGCTGTGTGCAAAGCTGCGTATTCAAAAATTTCCAACGAAATACTGGCCGTGCTGTACAAATATCCTCTGTGTGCGGACCCTGTTGATTTGTTGAGAATGGTATAGCAATACATATTGCCGCACCGTTGTCTATAATATATTGTGAGCCATACAGGCTCATCATCAAAAGGAAAGATTTGGCAATATCAACCCCTTAGTTCTTGCCGCTTCACCATCAATTAACGCAAGGACGATAGCGCAATGCAAACGCAATGATTGCGCTACCCACCTTCCGACATTTAACTCCTCCGCCAGCCCACCCCTGTGCAATTTCCAATACGCCATTGCTCCATCCGCGGCCCCTGCCTGTATCTTACGGCCTTGGACTGATGTGCTTTCGAGCAGCTCCCCTGGCCGCTCACCGGCCACCGAGGCTCGACCGCCGCCACAGTGAGGGAGATCGTGCAGTGGCCGTGTCACTGTGGAGTCCAAGATGGATAGGAAAGCAGGATAAATGTTCAATGAGATGCATTTGTACTTGCGGCATCATCAAACCGCTGCCCTGAAGGGCGTTTCGAGCAAAGCGAGCACAGGTCCAATACTTAATGTTTTCAAGTCATGCCTCTTTAGATCGAGATGCAGCAAATATGCATTGAGCGCATCAGGCTCCGGGAGCAGCAAATGCTATATCTGCGTGCCTCTATAGTGAAGAGGAAGAATTTGTATGACATTCTACTGTAATTTACGGTTATCACTTCTTATTACATCTGACAATGTGGCTTACTTTTCTTTCTGCGTTAATGCAATGCCCTTTCCAAAAAAATCCTTACACGGACTGCTGCGTCTAATCTGAAGGAGTGCAAATGCCGCAGCATCGAACTTATTCTTAACTTCTTAACCAACATTCAAATTTCTTTCTCAGCCGCAAGATCGCAGATTATTTCATAGAATAAAAACAGGTCTTTCAATTCACGTGCGCACGTCATACTTTTTGGTCACACTCCTTGAAATAATGCTCTCCGCAAGTAGAGCACTGCAGCTGTGGTGCCTTACCTCCGCAAAGCGAGGAGGCAGACAGGCACGTCGCACGACCCCACGCCTTCAGAATGCCTTCCAGTCTCCCCACCATGCAGCCGCTGCAGCGCTTGAATCTTCCGGGAGTTTGGCCTGGATGAACAAGACTTGCGTTCAACATGCATCGGGCAAGTTTGCTGCAACTAGAATACTGTAGCAGCACACGCAGGGGTCCATTTAGCAAAACAACATATCCAACTTTGCTCATGGATGCCCAGCAGCAGCTTAAGTGGCCCACAGTGCCATGGGGTCGCCACGTTGTGGTGCATCTCTGGGATCCTGGGGCCGTCTTGATACCGTGCCTGTTGTGTTCTTCAAGAATCATGTTTGCGCCCGTCACTCAGCGCTGTGCTTCGCCGCGTCGGGACGAATCCAAACAATTCTCCGATACCCTTGAGCCTCTGCGCTGCACACAGCGCCATGTGCCAATGGCGCATTTCCACACCCAGACACATGCTTCCGTGAACACTAACGGGAACCCCATATTTCCGCACATTCACCTGTATTTACGAACCGTACTTCAGGTACATTTCGTAGAAGTGAGTTACTTACTTCGTTTGCCGTACTTACAACTGTACTAACTTCATTCACGTACATAACAACCCCGTTGACTACCGCTCCAGCGCGTGTCGACGCCCGCGGCGGGCCGGCTCCACGCCAGGCGACTCCGAATCTGACGTGAATCACCAGGCGCGAGCCTAACGTCATCGATGACGCAACGGCACCTGCCCTTCGTGTCGCACCACATGATCCCCATGGCGCCGCTTTATCGCCGTCTGGTGCATTCGGGTAGCGCGCGTGTGCCCGTGCAACCCATCACGGGGGTCCCGCCCCGACACGTGTCTCGCGCGCCGCCTTCACGGTGGCCCACCCGGCGGCCCCACCGCGGGGCTGCGGCTCAGCCAACGGTGCCGCCGCGCCTCGC
The DNA here is from genome assembly GCA_905146915.1 of Ostreobium quekettii. Classification (NCBI taxonomy): domain Eukaryota; kingdom Viridiplantae; phylum Chlorophyta; class Ulvophyceae; order Bryopsidales; family Ostreobiaceae; genus Ostreobium; species Ostreobium quekettii. The sequence goes on from CAJHUC010001130.1 coordinate 53,806, forward strand.
CCGCGCTCGAGGCTCTGAATCGTCATCTTCGCCGATGGCAGTTGGCGAATTTTGAGCTTCGCTGCTAAATTTGGGTCATGTGGTTTCGACCATGGCGTACGACTGTTTGCGGGGTTGCGCGGATGCGGGCGAGGCGCGCCGTCCGCCGAGCGGGGGCAATCGCCGGCGCCGGGTTGCGGCTAGGGAGTTGCTGGTCCCCTGATGTGGAGGCCAAGGGACAGCGACAAATCTCGGGGACCGCCTGGATGCCAGGAATCGGCGAGGCAGGGCGGCGGCGTGCCCATGCCCGACCGCGAATCTCCAGCGAGTCCCCACTCCCGGAATCGAAACATCGCCTTCATCCGCGAACGCCTTCCGCTCTGGGGATGCCTTCCATTTCCCCGCCGCCCTCCCCGGTCACACTCCTCCGCCTCTCACCTTCGATTCTTCCCCCTCTCCTCGCCTCCTCCTGGCGTCCGTGCGTATGCGATGCGCACGGTCCACAAGGCTGTCCCCCCGGAGGCGCCTCCTCCTGCTCCAGGGGGGCGCCCATGGCTCGAGGCGCTCGGCGAGGCACTCGAGGTGGCGGAATGCCCACCACGTTCGCGAACGAGGGTTGCGGAATGTCCTTACCGTTGTGGCGACTGGCCTTTAAGAAGGGGGGGTGTCAATGTAGCGCCCAACGGGGGCAAACGTCAGCTGCCCGCAGCCGTCGTAGAACTTGCATCGGAGGCGCAAGTAAGGGGCTGATGGGTCGGCGTCGGGCGCGCGGCGCCTCATTGGCCACGTGCGCCCGTCATATCTGGGACGCGCCGCGTGCAAATCCTTGCGACGTGGGAATTCTGGGAGGATTTCCGCTGGGGGCCCTGCGTCGACGGGCGCACGTGCTCGGATGGCTATCCCAGCAAGGAGGCAGCCCGCAGAGTGGGCTATAGGGCAAAGGGTCATAAGGGTACAGAGGTTATGGGCTGCAGGGCTGTAGGGCTGTGGGCTGTGCTGCCATCCGAGCGTGGAGGCACCCAATAGGGTGTAGGGCGTCGAGAGGTCCGGCAAGGAGGACGGTCGCTGCCCCATTGGCGGTAACGGCACGAAGGGAGCACGAGATGGGCCGAACGGCGGTCGGAGAGCGGTCCCGCGGAGGCTGCCAGTGCCATCAATCGATGTCGACGCCCGTGCGTCGCATTCCTTCCGCGGGGCTTGGCGGGTGCTGCGTCGGCGCTCTTTGCGCGCTGGACGCGGCGGTCATGGCTGAGTGTTATTGATGAGCTGGATGGATGAGCGGAATTGAATTGTTCATCCGGTCGCCACGGCAGCGGACGCTGGGCTTGGGGGTCTGCGCACGTGCCGTCAGCGAAATCAAGAAGCCATGCAGTGGACGCCGCACAGCAAGTTGGGGACCCGGGCTTGAAGCGGGGTGGGTGCCCTGGCTTAGTGACCTGACTTGCTGACTTTGCCGGCAGGAATAGGTACTATGTTGAGCGAAGACGGTCACGCAAGCGTGCAAAGTGCACAGCTCCGTGGGGTTGCGCGCATCGGGCACGTCGCGGCGGGGGATTCCGCGCCTCCCTGCCCTGCGCCGCCGTGTCGAGGTGTCGACATATACGACAGTATTTATGAGATATACGACAGTATTTGCAAGTTGAGATGAACGAGACCGTCACAACTTGTGACTCACAAGGGATGGCAACACGACCCACGTAATGGCAAAAAGGGGGCGGGTGGAATGCAAAAGGAATGAGAAGGTATGTCCTCCTTCCGCAGGTATTTACTGGACCGTCAGAGCTAACGGATTGGCTGACAATGCAACTATGGGCGTATTCCGTTGGCATGGCCTTCAGTGCGTGGGAATCTCGGAAGTGTTCGGCAAATCTGGCCTTTCAAGAGAACCACTATCGTGAAGTCTTGTGTCCACCAACACTCTTGCTATGGCCATCGTGGCATACCCACTTGACATACTGCCACACATGCCCTAATGCAATTGTTCCATATCCTGGACATGGAATAAGATGTGGCCGAGGGTGCACACATCCAGGATGTGGGCACCAGCGGAAATGGACAGCCTATACCTCGAATACACAAGGTACATATCGATGCAGAGAGATTGCTTTCCTGTGTTAAATATAACGATCAGCATTAGAATATAATAGTTCTTAAATGCTGATTTGAGGGGGCATTAACATGCATCTACATGCGTAATGTGCGAAGGTTGAAGGCTGGAAGATGAAGATAGTACAAGCTGGGCTTGAAGGTTCAGCTGGGCAGGGAATGTGACGGTTCTGGAAGAAAGAGGGCACCTATGGATCATCGAAGCTATGCTGAATTGAGAGTCTAATAGGATATGAATCTTTAGGATGGGATGGGATAGACAATGGCGATTGATGTGACTGATGAGTATGAGCGGACAGTGCTGAGAGGGGAATGTCAATCGTTGTAAGATCAACTGAGCAGGATGTACATGAGCTGGAAGGTTATTCTAAATCTGAGCGAATGGACCATAACTGTGCAATATATGAGTTTCTCCAGGGGATGCGTGTCAAGCGCGCTGTGTTACTATATAAACGTGAGGATTCGAGGTGACAACTATCCTTCTATAAAGGGAAGGAGACTAGACGTGGTCGCTCAGATTTTTTTCTGTTATTTTCTGTCCGTACTTTTTTTCAAGACAAAAAATCCGTCCGTCACTTTTCTGTTGTTTTGCCGGGGCCGGTTTTCTGTAGCCGTTCATGCCACATCAGGTTCCAGTTTTTTGGCTCTGGAGCTGTCCGTCAAGGGGGTGTTTGCAGCCACCAATTTCTGTAAAGATGTTTTTTTGTCCGTTGCCTTTCTTGGCATTCCGTTGCCATCCGTCACGGGCTTTGAGATTCTGGAAGCTTGTCGCGAATAGAGGCGTGGTCATGACGCCCAAGAAAGCTGGATGTGCCTTGACAGAATGCCACCCGACATGCTATTCAGCTATTTTCCATTCTTCAATTGACTGGATTGGCTAATTATTAATACTTAGCTCAGGCCCTTCCCGGCAGTGATCGCTGCCGGTACTCGGCCATAGGCAGCACACACACAGGAACATCATCACGGTGTACTATAAATCATAAGTGCGGGCCCTTCCCGGCAGCGATCGCTGCCAGTACTTGGCTGGAGGCAGCACACACACAGAACACATTATCACGGCGTACTATAAATCATAAGTGTGGGCCCTTCCCGGCAGCGATCGCTGCCGGTACTTGGCCGGAGGCAGCACACACACAGAACACATCATCACGGCATATTATAAATCATAAGTGCGGGCCCTTCCTGGTAGCGATTGCCATCGATCTTTTATGGAATTCTGTGGACCTTTGTGGTCCGGTCAGCGGTTCTGTTGCGGGTGCCTATCATCCATAGACGGCGGCGCGAATTCTGTAACACATGGTTCCATTCTGTAAGGTTGTGTGGATTTCTGTAGTTGTCTATGCTGACGTCAGTATGGCCCTACCCGTTTCTGTAAAACGCTTTTTTTCTCTGTGGCTCCCTCATAAATTCTGTTGATTGTACAGAATTTTAACGGAGCCAACCAAATTCTGTTGGGGACGGACAGATGGGGCCACCTCTAAAGGAGACTCTGAGGCTCTGGCGAGAAGAAGTATATATCAAGGGTCCAATATGGTTTAAGACGTATCAGAATATAAGGAAAAGGATGGTTGAAAAGAAACAAAAAAGAAGACATATGTTAGGCATCAAAAAGTGATCAAAAAAAGATAATGAAATTGGGCTGAGAAAACGCCTGAATAGTATAGATCGGATATGACACGCCCATGCGATTATAATGAACCGGTATGGCTATGACGACAGTGGATGTTCGATCACGCTATGCGTAGAGGTCATCTAATTGAATTTGCAGTCCGTATATATGCAATTAACCCCTGCGACTGGGGCATATATCAGCGACAATTGGATAGCAAGGATGCATGCCGTATCGTCCTGAAGGGCGAGGCAAATGCGCTCGATCGCTGGTCGTCCGTATTAGTGGATAAGCAGGACGATTTTGGAAGAGTCAATGGACTCATCTGTGGCCAGTAATGGCTTGGGGAGCCGAATCAGCTCAATGATTCAAGATAACGAAAAGACAGGCAGCAAAAGAGTTGATTCAAAGTGTGGATATCATAAATAGTTATTGTACATAGGAGCCGGTGAGGGGGCAGGGCCTCACGATCATCCGGAAGGCCGCCAAGTGCAATGCCCTGCAGTGCGCCATGAGTCACACTCCTAGCCAATATGATGCCAGCCATGTGCGCGCAGTCACACCTAGACGTATGTCCTGACATATTGGAAAGTGTGCGCAAGCACGCCGTACGTTATGACGTACCGCAAAAAGGCACATGCGCAGTCATGCGCTCCGTCAACCTTGGTAGCCGTACGATCGCTCGAGAGGGTTCCCTAAGGACCCGTTCCGGAGGGATAAGAGAGCACGGGAAAGGGTGTTGCGGCGCGAAGGGCGAGCGGAACAAGTCGTCCCCGAACTGCCTGACGAGTGCGAGGAAGAGCACCGGACATGGCAGACCTGGTCGACGCGCCCTCCATGGGGATGTTGGCCATGGACGCCCTCGCTCCGCCGCCTCCGGAACCAAGAGTCAACGGCCCCCCTCTGGAGGTTCAGGGATGCCTCCGCGAGGCCCTGGAGGGACCGGTGGGCGTGCCATTGCCATGGACTGCCCCGACGGGAAGGGGCCTGCCTCAATGGTGGGCCCGAGCTGCTTATGAATGGACCTGGTGCTGGAGGCTTGAGCGGACAGACCAGCCGCTCCGGTTGAAGATTCGCGCCTTCATTGTGTGCGCGTTCCCAATATTTCATTGGGGTCTTGCCCTGCATCAGAGGGTGAGGATCCGCCTCCAGGGATGCAGAAGGTATTGGACTATGGAGCACAATGAAGTTTGGATGATCGCGGAACGCGATACGATGCACAAGAAGCCTAAGGCTTTTGGATGGAAGGGGGAAGGCCCAGCCATCCACCCCGCCGAAGGCCAAGGAGGTGCGCCGTTGGCGTTTCTGCTCTGATCTAAGGATTTGCGGTGGGAGGTAGTCGCTGCCTCCAAGGTCAAGGCATGGGTAAGCTTCCGCGGCACCTTCCCCCTTGTCGATTATTTGGAGGGGATGTGGCTGGCGGATGCTTTGACGCGTCGCGAAGAAAAGCAAGCTGACAGGGCGAGGGGAATAGCGCTCGAATCCCAGTTACCGCCCAGTTGGATGGTGACATACTGGGAGCGCTTCAACGAGCGGCTTAGGCGGGGGACCTCAAGTGCCCGCGCACATTCGGAGGAGGCGTTTGCATGGGGCCCCGGCTGGGTGCGCCAGCCGGGGGACCCCAACTACTATGGTAACCAAGAATGCGAATGGTGCACAGCGGACTCTATGTGCCCCCCATGTGCAACTTCGCGCACTCGAAAGGCAAGACTGCCGAATCCTTGGTCACCACGGATGAGGAATGGATGATAAGGGAGGGCGAGGGCGTCAGGGGCCCCCCCGGATGGGAGCCGCGCCAGTTTGTCCGCTTGGGTTCCTGGACCAGGAAGAGGATCCCGGCCAGGGGGGGCTGCAAGGAACCGGCGCGCATGGAGATGCGCAGGCTGCGGGCGAGGGGCAAGGGCTGGCGCGCAATGGCGATGGCTTGCTCGGGGGAGCGCAAGCTGTGCCAGGGCCCGAAGGGGCCGAATTCGTCATCGTTGGCAAAGGCCCGCGCGCGGCGGACGCCGAAATGTACGACGGCAATGGGGAGTACAGCGGGGAGCCAAGCATCAAGGGCGGAGGGCGATCGAGGTCAGACAGCGAGGATGGCGGTTGGAGGATCATACATAGAATGCCCTGAACTGATGTGACGTTGTGGGGAAGTGAATGTGCGACCTTAATAGATCAAAATAAGCTTGCATTTCATGCTATGATCTGGAATATCACTGAAGTAACCTGGCATGAGTGATTGATTTGACATGAAAGGATAAATATGATGAACTGAATAGTAGAAAGTGACGGGTAATAATTGAGAAAGATAATACTGGCGATGTAATGGATTAACTTGCAGTGAGTAATAGATCTGGGCTCTTTGTGAGAAGTGACATGGACTGTGAGTGCCTTGAACCTGGGCGGTTATGGGATCAGCATGTTCTCATGATGTAGACATGCTAATGATCAGAAGATTGAATGGGAAACTGAGTGAGAAAGGAAGGGATGATCCGGAAAGCTAGCTGGCTCTGATCGGAATCTTTCAGGGAATATTCCTGGCATGGGGACAGCCGCTGCGGGCTATAAATAGCGGGGCAGAACCCTATTTGGACAGGCGGCTCCGACTCCGAAGTGGCCAGCCCCAAAGCCAATAGGCGGAGGGACTTGGCAACCTAAACTTTGAACCGCTCTTTGTAGTACAGGTTGTGGCCCGTGGAGGGTCACGGTGTAATTGAATTCGGAGTTTATTTTCTCGATCTTTGTCTCAATTAAGGAGTCATTATACTGATTATAAACTGGTCTATTGGGAAAACCTGCGGGGCCCCAAACCATCTATCAATTCAGTAAGGACTCTTGGCCGGATCTACTGGGGAAGCCTGCGGGGTCCCAGATCCGGCCCTGTACTTAGTGGGGAAGCCTTTGGGGCTCCCACTAAAGTATAGTAGTGAAGACTAAAGTACTGAGTTCATAAATATAATTAATATATATGGCGACCCTGAAAGCCTTTCAAAAAGGCTATTGAAGTTTTGATCCCTTGAGGTGGGAACCAACCTAAGTGCGACTGGAAGTGAGGGAGCTGGAAGGTAAGTACTCAAAGTAAGGTAGAGTTGAGTCAATCCCACGATTAGTCAGGGTCAGTCCAAAGCTGACAAAGTACTGCTTCAGCGAAGTCCAGTACTGAAGGGAAACAGAGGCTGAAAGCAGTACGAATCCATTACAAGATTAGAAACATACAAACCACATCCATTATTGTTTAATTCCCGTCCAATGGGGGACCGAAAGGCATGAGTCACATTGAAGAGAAAGCGGACAAATCCAGCTGCCCCCCTCAGGTGCTGACACCTGCATCTAAACCCAGTAGTATAGTATGTCCCCCAGCTCCGGTGAAGGACAACCTACAGAGAAACACACAAGACGCTCAGAAACAATCCCTAATCAGAAGTCAAATTCGCCAGCTGCGAAAGAGTTGGAGTGAACTGTCAGAGAAAGTGATTGAAAATTAATGCACAAGTTACCATAAGATCTTTCTTCTAAATTAAAGAAAAACTGGACGTAAAGGTGTATGCTGATGATGTGCTAGTATCCTTGGGCACTATACGTAGTCAAGGTACCAGCCCGAAGGATTGGCTGGGCATTTTCATCAACACCAACCAGTTGTTGAAATTCTGGAAAGTTGCAGGTGGTCTGTTCCTGACACTATTCAGTGTAAATTTACTCATTTGTGGTCCTATTATCTCCGCGCGCCTTACAAGAGTGTTTCAACGGGTGTTCAAACAGTTTAAGTATAACTTGTTGTTATTTATGCACGGGGAATCCCTCCAGCTTGCCAGTCTGGCCAGGGAGATATCCAGATTGAAAGGACAGTTGAATTTCTTGTGGAACTCTGAGCGCATAAGGCGTTTTCAGAATAGACGGGAAAGGGGAGCAGCACCCAACACGTCACAACCTGTAGCGGGTGTGATTGCTGGCCCAATCATCAGCTCAGTCCATTTTCAGCTGGCCTGTGCGTTTGCAGCTGGAGTAGTAATAGGTTGTTGTGTGTCTTTGGGATCCCTTTGCTTGGGGATCTGGATTGGACATATTCTCTAGAGTAAGCATCCGTGGCCGTGACTCACCAGCCGTATAAGGCAGTCACACATGATGGCCATCCAACACCTGATTTCAGGTACCTTATTTTCTTTCAATGTCTTGCGCATGCATAACCTCGTGTCATGTTCAGATTGTGGAATTGTCCCAATGACTGCTCCGGCCCAACTAACACAGTCCCAAAGATGGCGCCTCTTCACATGGGGCGATTGGATGCGATGGATGTACGTTGTCTTGCCTGCATTTTCCTTGGAGTGATTGTGGTAGTTGGCCATTCCAAAGAAGACTCAAGGGCATCATCAGTGAAATCGCCTCTACGTTGTATGCGACTAAGAAGCGATCTTGATACGTGATACTCTGATACGTAGTGGAGAATAAATAGCGATGATGAAGATCAGAAAAATATGATATGCAGTCATTGCATCCGCTCTGGGCAATATTTTGCTTCCTTTCATCGATACTGAGGCAAGGCACTCAAGGAGCAGTACTAGGCGCGGTTGTACATCAACGATTGGTACGGTGGCCTGTGGAACAGGCGCCTGGCTCTGTTTCTCGCCCTCAACGAACTCCAGATATTCATGCGATTTTTCGCAGTGTCGCGTTCCCATACACGCACCAACTTCCACTGTCCGCGTTCTGCTGGTCCACCACCTGATCAGCCAGAATTTGCAGAGCATTTGGGTAGTGCTTTGCCTACAAGTATGCCGGGCCAGGGCAAATGTAACCCGAGTCGTACCTCGGGTACATCAAGGGCGTGCCCGTTGTTGGGGCTGCTACATCCTATGAGTGTATCGCAGGCAGGGACTATTGTCTTGATAATGTTTCTCGGCACCGGCTGCCGGTTGCAAGGCGCGGTACACGTTGTACCGTGCCTTGTGACCACTCTGCAACGGAACTTACTAAGCAGAGTAACCCTGCTTAGTAAGGCCAGTTGCAGACTGTTGAACTTGGGCGACAGGCGTCCCACATCCGCACGCGATGCCCTTCCCGCCGTCCAATGCTTGATCAATCAAGCGACCCACCATCTCCCCCTCGGGCTGGGTGGCTAGTAGATTAGCTCTGCACTGAAACCGCCCACATTTCACCTGTTTTCCCGGTACGCCAGCGCACATCATGGCCCGTGCCCGCATTTGTGGCTGCAACGCGCCAAGGGGAAGAAGGCTCTGGGCGGTGTGGCGACACCTGGCTGGTCGTCGATCACTTGCCAGAAGCCCGGAAAGGGTATTGCCGTTGTTAGATTGCTTATCAATTCGCCACAGGGGAGAGCCGTGGGTGCCATCAAACCGGGACAGAGCCGGAGACAAGGGAGTTAGCGGCAGATCCCAAACAGCGCCGCCCCTTTAAGGAGACTGCCTTGACGTGGACGGCCCGGGATGCATGGATTGGAAACAAACGTGTTCACACAGGGCGCATCCCAGGCCGCGTGGCATGACAGTATCAGACACCGTGAGGCGGATGTCTGCGCCGCGTTCGGCCTGGCTCCCTTGACCCCGGGCCTCAAGCGGCTTCAATCGCCGGCCGATTCGCCCCGTGGAGGATGTAAGGTGCCCGCCGCAACCCCCCACCGCGCCCCGACCGCTGGGGACGGGCGCCAAAAAGCGCCGTCCGCGATTCAGCCACAACCTCGCCAACCCCTTTTCTCCTCCTGGCCGCGTGTAATGCGCACACATTCCCCGGTCTGCTCACTTTCCCGGGCCGGCGCCCGGGGCCCACGCGAGTGGCGCCGTTGTGGGGCATGTGATGCGACGCCTCACCTTCTTCGAAAGGCCCCGCAGTGCGTCACCAAGCCACTCCCTCTTAATAAGCGCGGCGCGCGGGCCGTACGCGCCACCTCGGGCCCACCCGTCACCTCAATCAACTCCAATAACGGGCCCTCAACAAACGCGCACCCAGGCTGCCCCTGGGGCCTGTGCCCGTCCCAGTAGTCGGGCGCAGTGCGTCGTCCGACGTGGGGAGATCCCGGAGCGGCCCGGGACAGCAGTTGGATGAGTCTCGGGTTGCGGTGACGCAACTACAAGACGCGCAACGGGTCCAAGGGGGACTGACCGGGGCGCCCAGAACCCAGGGAACCCGCCAGGCCAGGGCGACGGCCGGGAAGGAAAAAAAACAAGTCGCAGGCGGAAGGGAGCGATGGCGGCGAGCGGGGGGGAGGCGATGGACGTCGTGGAGCTGGGCATAGGGCTGGAGTGCGAGGAGGAGGACGGCGCGTCGGACGTCGTGCTGTTCACCTTCTTCATGCTCTTTATCGGCCTGTTCACGCGCCACGTGCTGGCCAAGGTCCCCATCCCGTACACAGGCCTGCTACTGGTGCGCACCCCCGCCTACATCCGCCCGATGCCCGCCGTCGTTTTGCACCCGAGCGCGGCTTTGATTGGCTCAGATTTGGGTTGGCCGGTTGAGGCTTGACAGATTCGGGGTTGGGTGGGTGGTGGGCAGGTTGCTGGCATCGTCCTCGGCCTGGCGGGCTCCATAACCGAGACAGGGGCGCGAGAAAAGGAGGAGAGGCGGCTGGAGAGGGAGGCGGAGGCGGCGGCCAACGACACTTCGCGGTTGATCGCCCCGGAGGAGGTGGAGGTGCCGGAGGGCGTGGGAGAGGTTGTGGGGAAGGAGATCGAGTATGAGCTGCCCAAGGCCTACGAGCACCTGGGGCGGGGGATGGACGCCTGGACGGTGAGCGGGATGTCGATCGGGCTGTGGTGATTCCCCGAGGGACTGCCCGTGCGCCCGCGGCGCTGTGCGGTAGTGCGCCGCTCCGAGAGGGTGACCAGCGGTAAAGCGCCGCGGGCAAATCTACCGAACGGGTGGGCGCCTGCGCGCCGGGGGAGGCCGCGATGGCTGCTTGTGGATGTCTCGCTGGCGGGACTGGCGGGATGCGCCTGCAGGGGCTGTGCGCGCGGATCGCGGGGCGGGCCCCATCCCGTCGAGCCACCTGACGTGACGTTGTGCGCCCGCAGAACATCAGCCCGGAGGTACTGCTGCTGGTCCACCTGCCGGCGCTGATCTTCGCCAGCGGCTTCTCGATGGACTTCCACATCTTTAAGCGCAACTTCTGGCAGGTGATCGGCCCGCCCGGCCCGCCCCCGCCCCCCTGGGGGAGGGCCCTCGGATCCCATCTTGACAGCTGGTGACATATTCTGACATCTCGACCCCTAGGGTCGCCGGCGGCGCTGCGACTGTCGACCCTCCGGGAACCCCCCCCCCCCAGCGGCCCGCGATGGTCCCCCCCATCCGGCCTCAAACTCCGCAAATGACGGCTCCTTCCCCGCCGAAATTCGGATTTGGTCGGCGGCCACGGGCCAATTGACCAGACGACCCGGCTATTGCCCGAGTGCGACTCGCTGAATGCCATCCTTTGGCTCTGGGCAATGCCCAATCCGCGCGCGACAAGTCCACCGCGCCGGCCGCCAATGGGCATTGCTCGCCCCACCGTTGCTCTTTCCCAACGGCGACGCCTGTCAATCTGTCCATTCACCATCTCCCGCCCCAACCGAGGCGATTCGAATGTCACTGACCCCCGTCTTCTTCGCAGATCCTGATCCTCGCCGGGCCCGGTGTCGGCATCGGCACCATCATGACCGGAGCCGTGGGGAAGTACGTGTTTCCATACGGCTGGTGCTGGCCCAAGGCGCTCATGTTCGGCGCCATGCTGAGCGCCACGGACCCAGTGGCGGTCGTCGCGCTGCTCAAGGAGGTGGGTTATATGTATTCAATGAATTGCCCTGTTGAGCAGGGCCCCCACCTCGCCCCCCACCCGCCCACCCCCAACCCCCATTTCGCAGCCCTGACTTCTTTTCTGTTTAGTTTCCTTCTCCTTTCTGGGATTGGGCAGCATTAGTCTCACCGTGGACTGCGGGCCCATTTTTGGCTTCCCAACGAAGTCGTGCATGCAACCACTTCCCACACGAACGCTTTGTGTAACGTGTAACGTGCAACTCCTATTCCTGGATTCTGAGTATAGAATTGCTGGCCTAGTACATCGCATTGTTGATTTTTTGGGCCATTTTAGATTTTTAGCATCGCCTTCCAATGGCAGTGGCTCCGAATTTTGGCATCCATCCTTGCTCAGATTTTGTTGGATTGGCATCGCGTTGAGAAGAGCCTGCGGAAGCAGAACTTGGGTGGCGGCAATGGGGAGCGGGCAAAGGCGTCCCGTACGGTCACGTTGAAAGTCCCGCTCAAACGCTGGCGCCGGACGGGAACAACCAGCCATGGGCCCTGGAGAGCGCAGTTCAGGGCGGAACGAGCCGCGATCATCAACCTTTTCCTGCGCGATTGGCAGGAAAAGGGCTGGCCGGCCCCGGGGAGCGGTGCAGAGGAGCCCCCAGTTCTCGGGTCGGAATGAAAACAGATGGATCCGAACGGCCAGCCATGGACACTAGAGGGCGTTGCTTGAAAGGACCCGTCGCAGGACCAAGGGGCGACCCATGTGCGGGTCACGGTGACGTGGGCTGAATGGCGTCGGGGCCAACGCACGGGCGCGCCTTTTGTTCGCGTCGGCAAGCAGGGGATGGAAAATGGGACGGCCAGCGCAGAGCGCACTTCTGGGTGGCGGCAGCCATGGGAACAGGATGATGGCATTGAGTTGTTGGTGTTGGCGACCAAACGGCACTGCTGCGGGGCATCACGTTGCTGTTGTCCTGTCCAACCGGCCGCCGCCTATCCGTGTCAACCGCTGCGCGAGCATGGCTTGGGGGGAAGACGGGCGCAGACGCATAGCTGTTTGGTCAGTGATGGTTGGCGTCAGAATTGTGGGGCCGAATCTCTATGCATCGATTGTTTGGCTCGGCGTGCCTGCGAAGGAGCGTCGTTTCAGTGGGTTGATGGCTTCGTAAACAGGCTCTGGCGTCGCGCCGCCGATGCCGAAATATTTAGGTGAAGTGCGCTGGTTGTTTGTGCTCTGTGCGTGTGGACATCCATTCAAGTTCTGTCGTTCTTCTACTACGACCGAAATGGAGTTGGTTCAAATGCACTTTCGCGTAGTTGTATTACATACTTGGATAGGTACACAACAGATATTGTTTGGATGCTTCTCTGGGATGTACTTTGTCTATCTTTCAAGATCTCTTTCCTCTTCCTTGTTTTGCTCAGTGCCAGATGTTCTGTGGACTCTTGCTACCCTATATTGCCCATATTTGCAAGGACATTCTCAACACACACGAGTCACCTTGGGGGCTCCACCAGCCCTGATTCATTTTTTGGCTTGACCCCATACTCCATAGCTCGGAAGGAATTGCAAAGGCGCAAGTCATGAATGACATGCTCACTACAGCGCAGCCCATTGCCAGGCTCCAGTGTTTTCTCAGTGATCTTTGCTGAAGGGTTGTGAACCCTGGATGCAGGTGGGGGCATCTGAAACACTGGGAACCGTCATAGAGGGAGAGTCTCTGCTAAACGACGGGACAGCCTTTGTGTTCTTCCTTGTGTTCAGGGTGAGTTCAGTCTGAACTGGCAAGAGATTGCTCATTTCACACAATGGCTGCCTGTGTTTCGCCATGCCGAGTTGCTGAAGTCGTTTATCAGTAGAGCACATCATGCTGGCGATCCCCTTCCACCTGCTATGCCATTGGTCACAGGGATCACCAAGCTGGCATGGCAGCAGTTGACACCTCACCAGTCGAATGTGCCACAAGCACTTGATCATCAGTACTGGTGTTTCATCCACACCAACTGCCTTCCCTTGGAACCTGTGGGCTGTCATTGTTGCAAAGCAATGTGAGGTCCTTGTAGATTGCCAGCAGGTTTTGCAGTTGCTGATCTTCACAGTTCAGCAGACACACATGGCACAAGCAATTGGCAATGTCACCTTGCAATTATGGGTGCATTCCTTGATCCTATCTCCAGGATCTTATCCGCTGGACCACCTCGTGCAACACGGGCGAGTGCAATGGCGCGGACCGCATTCGCGAGGGCCTGCAGCACCTGTGCAAATGCCGCCACCCCGAGTTTGAGCTGCTGCACGAGGACGACAGAGCCGACTGCGAGGGGGTACCCACATTAGAGGAAGACCCCGATTTCAAGCAGCCCTTCACGCCAGTGTGCACCTTTCCCCACCGAACTGCAGGCGGCACCTTTGCGTTCTTTGTGCGGATGGCCATTGGGGCCCCCCTCCTGGGGTCGGCCTTTGGGATCGCCGCCTCCTTGTGGATCAACTATGTGTACAATGATCTGGTGGTCGAGGTGGCTATCACGCTGGTGACGGCATACCTTACTTACTACACTGCGGACGACCTGGTCGGGGTATGTGTGGAGTCGTGGCAGCACCATGTGCACCATGGAAATGTGGCTGTTTTGAGCAACAAGGCTGCTGGGCAGCATGTCTTGCCACTTGGGCAGCTTACTTCCTTGGTTGTGATCCGCTCTTGAAAGATAAAGTGGGGCCCTTGCACCCTGCAGGCACATTGTCTTCAGTGTCTTTGGCACCTGCACACGGGTGCCCGACACCAAGCCACCGAATTGTCAAGAGCCTGCAGTGTTGACAAGAAGACTACCACTTTCCAATGCTGTGTTTGCTCATGTTGTGTAGAATATCCTCATTAGGCTGTGATCAGTTTCCGTCCTGTGCTGCCAGATCTACAATTGGGGTCCATAGGCTCCAAACCCACACCCTGGATTGGGTCAATACGATTCTTGTCTCCAAGTGCATTGGTGTGAAACTCCTGGGGAAGCTCAAGGACAGGATGGGCATAAAGCATGTCCCAAAGTTTGAAGCAAAACTGACACGCAGACCCCCCATGCTACATTGTGGCAACCCACAGGAGTCCAAATGTATATCGGTGTCCTGAGTCATATCAAAGAAGACTCTGTGGGTGTGGCTTGTGCACATACAATGTGGAAATGGAGGAGGTGCACAGCATGTGTGTGAGTGTTGTTGGTTGGTTGGTTGCGCCTCATGCCAGCGCGAGCCAGAGCAAGAATGCAACAAAGTACAGACACGAAGTCTGCTTGCTTGTGGTCACGCTGGTGTTATGGCTTGCATATCAGCTCACTGCTAACCTACATGTTTCCCTAAATATGTAGAGTTGTGTTAAGTTAAAGCTCCATTAGTGGACTAAAGCACATCCTGCCCAGGCCCCCAGAAGGTGATGTGGGGTTGCGTCTGGTTCCTCATTGCTGAGTCTTCAACTGCGTGTTCCATCGAATATGTTGAGATTTGTTCACAGCTGAATCCATTTGTGCCAGCCAGGTTTCCGGCGTGCTGGCAACAGTGGCATTGGGGGTGACTATGGCTGTGATGGCCCGGCCCCGCCTGTCCCCTAAGGCCCACGAACCTATGGAGGTTTTCTGGGAGCTGATGGAGTACTTTGCCAACAGCACGATCTTCATCTATGCCGGTGTCAAGATTGCCAAGAAGATCTATGAAGTCGAGGTTGATGTGAGTGGTGAAGCTGGGAGTAGGGACCTGTGTTGCGATGCTGACCTTGCAGAATATGCACTACACTTGTCACAATCTGTACCTTCGAATTTATGTGTGTGTGAACTGAGTACAAAGGGCATGGGAATGTGGTGAACAAGAAGATATGCAGCATGCTGGCAGGCTAATGTGCTATTTCTTCCCCAGTCACTTGCTGCACAAAGTTGAGTGGCAGGAGGTGTGGGGATGAGCACTGCGCTGCTGCCAACGCGGCATTGGTTTGCACCTGACCGCAGGACTCTTTGGTCTTGTTTTCAATCCCAATTTCTTTCAACAGATGGGGTGGGAACTTAGCTTAAAGCAAATTTCAGAAAGCTCGCCACTGCATCATGTTTAAATTGATGGAAACATGCACGTCATCCCCATGAATGTGCCAGACCAGTCCTCTGCCACGTTTGGACTGGTTTGGCCAAGAGAAAGCAATGAAAGCTGCAAACAGGCCACTTGAGTCACTGCCTCTTTAAATTTGGAGATTTGGAAATCTTCAAGTGGCCGATGGATGCAGGCTCTGCTGATTTTGTCTTTTTGACTCATCCTCAATATTCATCTTCGACATTTTTGGCTCTGGTTCTCTGTTCTCTTTTTGTGCTTGTGTTTCCTTTGTCCATTAATCAACTTGTGTTTATAATTCTCCGCTTTGGCCCTGCCAGGTTGATGATGATGCTGAGGAAGCACAGTTCATAGAGAAAGCCGACTGGGGTCTATCATTATTGTTGTACTTGTTCTTGCAGGTGAGTGTTGCCATTTTCAAATATAATGGCTATTAGGGTTGAGGATGCAGGGACATACACCAGTTTTATGGCGTGCTGACGCAAATGTTTCCTATGAGTGCATGGCACTCATTTCTTCAGCAAATAACCAATCAAACTGCTGCTTTTTATGCCATTTGCTTATTATTCCACATTGTGCATTGGAGTTAATACACCAGTCATGGCAGGTGCAAGGAAGGGCTATATGTCTCATAGTTTCACAGATTGCATAGGCCATTAGCACAGATCACACAGTGCCCTTTGCACCCAAAGCACAGTGTTGTGTGCATCAATATCCAACCAGCGCCTTGTGGTCTTCCATGATGACAGCTTCCACATGCTGTCAGTTGCAAAGCTTGAATACGAAGTCTTTGCTTGGCATGTGTTTTTGACAGATGCAGCCAACAGAAGGCAGGAGCCTGGCTGTTTAATATCAGCTGGTGCTGGCCACTTGTGCAGGTCCACATGCTTTCAGTTCCCTTCTCGTTGCTTTGCTTGCGCATGGCCGTGTGTGTCCTCTCCATTTTCTTTTTCGACTTCTGGGCCTCTGTCACCCTATGCACGCTCTTCTAGAGGCAGGCCGTATCACGCTATTCGATGAACCTTGCAATGCACATCAGAACATCGGCAACGCGATCCAACAACATGGCACTTTGAAAGAAAGATACCTGACACTGGGTCCCTTCTCGCCTTCCACAGATCATCCGGCTGGTAACCATCCTCATGATGTACCCCTTCATGATGCTCAGTGGATATGCCGTCGACTGGAAGGACGTCCTGGTCATGACCTGGGGTGGCCTACGGGGTGCCGTGGGCCTTGCCCTGGCACTGATCGTGGACTTGGATGAGGAGCGCATCGACCCGAAGTTCAGGGCGCTGACCATTTTCTACATGGGCCTCATCGCAGCCTACACACTTCTGATCAATGGGACCTCCATGGGCAGGTTTCTGGACTATCTGGGTGTGACTAAGACCAAGCCAGAGAAGCTGGAGGTGCTGTTGCATGTCGTTAAGGTGGGCGCCGTATTATGCATAGGCAGAAGTGTGGTTTTTCAGTGCCATTTGTGTCTCCCTGTTGCTCTGTTCTTTGTTCATTGCCATATCACAATATGAGATGACGTCTAGTTGATATTGAATAAATAGAAATTCAGCATTCGTTTGATAATTGATCAAGTCGTGCAAGCTTGGCCTCATTGGGGCACCGCTCTTTGTATGCTCTTTCACAACACCTTTTGGGCAACTAAGTCGTTGGTCAGACTGCTTAATACTTAATTCCAAATGGACTTATATTGTCCACCTGCATTGTCTGAAATGGCGATTTGCTCCCCTTTGATGTACCCTCAAGCGGAACTTGACTGAAATTTGCAGAGCATTGAGAACATCGGCGCAAGTGAACTGAGTGAGGCCGAACCTGATCACCTGCTGGGCGACCCAGATTGGAACCTGGTTGTGCGGCTGACATCTCTGAATGTGGACTCGATTATACCGTCAGACAGAGAGATCATCAGCGTTATGAAGGGTAAGCACCTTCTACTGTCCAATGTCCCCAGTTTGAAATGTTGATATGACAGCTGGCGATGTGAGGCTTTGGGCACTTTCGTATGAAGAACCAATATGACGGCCAGCAGTCTGAGAATCAAGCAGATGTGGCCTTTCCTGTTCCTATTGCTATTTTTGTGTACTGCCAGTTTTTGTAGGTTTTGACCTGTGTTTTTTAAGAATTTTAAGCAGGTTTCTTCACATGGCTTCTTTGCCCTCGATGGAAATTTGTTCACAGGCGGGTGTTGATCATCACACTTTGCATCAAAATAGAAGAAGCAAAGAAAGGAAGTCCCTTGGAAAATAGGGTGAGTTGCTAGTGAACAATACACATAGCAGATGGCTTGAACTAATTCAAGAATGCATGCAAATTAAAGGCTGTAAAATGCACCAGAAAATGAACAATATTTCCCATGTAGTTGCAATTGAGTTAAACGGCGCATTGGCCTCCTGCAGATGCCAAGCTTCATAACAATCCTGTGGCTATGGAGCTTGAGCAGCACCTGGTCAAGAACAGCCTGGCCTATGGCGCCACGCCTCGGCTTGGCCAGATTTCTGTGGCTCGAAAGGCGATGGGTGGTGCGTCCATGAAAGCCAAGGGGCCCGACCAGCTGATGATCGCTTCCGAGATCGCGGGCATGTCATCAGTCGTCACTAAAGACATGCTGGTGGTGGACTTCCGCACGCGGCTGCTGACTGGCATCAAGTCAGTGTATGGCGAGCTGAGTGAGGAAGGGGAGATCAATGCTGAGCAGTTCTCGTACCTGAAGGAGAGTGCAGATGAGGTGGGTTGGTTTGTTGTGATGCTGTCAGCTCTCTACACATGTTGCTGATACGTTCTTAATGTTGTTCCTCAGGTTATTGTACACCTTCACGTCGGTCACATCATATTGTTGCTATTTGATGCTGTGGTTGATGAAGATCAATGCCACGTGCCGATTTGTACTGTTTCCGGGGCTGTGCGACTGCATTCAGTATCAAAACTTAGTGTCGGCTGAGGTCCACGCAACACCAGTATAACATCAACACGCCATCAGATGCCAAAATTCTATATGTCAACTGACAGTGTGACTGCTAATGGTTGCATTTGATGGATAAACACCGCTTCCTGCCCTTTTGTCACTTTCAATGCCATGCAGTTTCTCTAACCTGAACAAGTGCAGCTTCGAGAAAGAAGAGAGGGGGGAAAGGCACCTCTGCTTTGGACACAGGCTCCTTTTAGCCTGTGCATTTTAAACTATGTGCTTGTGTCGTCAATTCAACACTTGGCATGAAGACGTCAGTCCAGCAATCAGTGTCTGCACGACTGCAGATATTGGTGAAACGAGTGCGAATCGAGGAATTAGTAGCAGTGCAACACTGCAGTGCGTGGTTAGATTATAGAACAGTGCAAGAACCATCCTTTTTCATAGACTCTGTTCTGCAGTATTTCGATGCTGTACTTCGCAGTTCGACGTGGTGCTTGTACTTCGAAGCAGTACTTAGCAGGTCGGCTTTTTGCATGCATTTCTATTCAAGCCTTGCTGAAGAGGGAATGTGACCCGCCTTGCGCTTCCGTCCACAGGGTCTGGACTCAGTCAGCACCCCCCTATGTGATTGGTACCACCTGGAGAACTCCCTGTCAGCCTCGGGGTGGCGCAAGCTGATTAACAAGTTCCTGAGGGGCTTTGAGAAGACCCTGCAGCGCTGGCTGTTCACTTCCCTTGAAACCTCGGCGATTATTGCCAGGAACTTCATCCATGCTCATGAGGAGGCCACACACCACCTGCACGAGTACATACAGGTGCGGTTGCATGAGCTATTGATGCGTTCTTCAATCCTGGGTCGAAAGTGATTTGTTGTTGGCTTTTCACTGTTTGTTGTTCATTTCAATGGACAGAATGCGAAGATGCACATAAAGGAGAAGCAAGCAATTGTGTTTATGGATTTGTGCGACGAGAAAGCTTTCAGAATAATATGCTTTTCTGGAATATTACAAGAGGCTGATTACCAGAAAAACATTTCATTGCATGTTATGCACATGTTATGCAGTCATGGCTGTTATGCAATTTGGGCAAAACAAGCTAGTGCAGCCAAGGCAAATGTAGTCAGAATCCAACGCCATGCTTCGCCTGCTTGTATCAGCTAATTGCATGCTGCCAATACGTCAATACCAACACCTCTGCCAATATCTCTGCAAGTGTGTGACTGCAGCTCTATTCATTCTAATCTCTGTCCATGATCAACCGTCTGGTGCATGTGCACTGTGCTTTGGTGCCACCGAAGGACGCAGCACCCCACTTGATAGCTGATCATGTGTCATTGGCACCTCTTATTGCAGTTCATTAAACAAGAGCAGTCAGAGAATGGGGTAATGGATGATGCCACACGGCTTGTAGAAGAGGCTTCAGCAATGGTCCTTGAGGAAAGCAGGCAGGAGAGCGAGCAGGCAGTTGAGTTTGTCAAGTGAGTGAGAGGCCTCTGCAAGCCTGTTTCGCCAGAAGAATGCCTGTCTGCTTGTGAATTCGCTTGTGTTTGCTTCTGCTTTGCATCATGTGCATTTCTCTGGCTGAGCTCCTGTTTCAATTTGAGCAATCAATATCCCCTTCATTCTCCAGCAGTGGCGTGGTTCTATTCATTGCAGCGTTTCGATGTGGGCATCGTTGCACAGATCGAGGACCATTTCGTCCGGTATCCGCACAATTCATGGGTTTGTGCTGACCTACCATACGATCATGCTGTTGGCAGTGTTCATGAATATGTCTGCGCACAGTGACAATCAGCAGTGTTGCCCTGGCTGCATTCATCCTGAAGGTGTTTGGGACAGATAATCTTTTGTTGAACAATGGACACAGATCGTTGTTTTTTCCACCACCCTTTCCATGCTGTGCAATGGATGGCAATTAACTATGATCTGTGATGTTGAGCAACGGTTAACTGGAAGTTTCAGCATGTGCTGATGCCTGCATGTTGCAATGTTTGTTTTGTCTTCACAAATGTAGCCAAGGAGTTGCTGTGGACAATGACATGTTAACAGTGCAGATCGAAATCCCCTCCCATTGAATTCCTTCCTGCGATCCCTCAGGAACCTACGCCGTGCCTACCCTGAGATTGCACGTGCCATCAAGAGTAAACTGGCTGCATGGGAGGTTCTGCGCATGAAGGCAGAGTATGTCCAGAAACTGGGTCAGTCTGGCCTGATAGAGGCCAAGGAGGCCACTGCCCTCACCCTGCTTATTGAGAGCACGATCAAGAAGCTGATGTACAACCCGCCCAAGGTCGACCTCGCAGAGCCCAAGGTCATGCTGAAGACCCACCCCGTGTTCTATGAGATGGACCAGCACGCCTTTGACACCCTCGTATGGCCACACGCCAAGCTCAAGGTCTATGACAAGGACCAGGTGTGTGCGCCTGCCTATCGGCTTTGCTTGATTCCAATACAGTTCGCCTCATGAGTGAGGGTCCAGGCGTATGGAGTGCAAGACCCGAGTGGCAGAAACCCTTTTGCTCGCCTGTTTTTCCAGGATTTTGCTCCCCATTTCCGCAGCAATTGTTGATTCAGCAGCGTGTTGCACCTTGTTTAGATAACAGGAATGCTGCAGGGGCTGCCGCACAAAAGCCTGAAGAGTGGCTTGCAGTGTTGTGAGCCAGCACATCCACTACAATAGCACCAGCCCCTATGTTTAGCTGAAATAACAGGGTGTCAGGAGAGTTGCAAACTCACTGGAGTATCATAGCAAAGTAATAAATGGAATTGGCACTGTCCCTGATAGTGAATATCTGCGCTTTTGTGCAACAACTTACCTCATGGGGGTGTTCTCTGTGCTGTAAACAGACGATATTCGAGCTTGGGCAGGAGGCCCGCAACTTGACTCTGATCGTCCGTGGCATAGCAAGGGTGGAATCGCCAGGTGTTGAGAGGGGAACCTACCAAGAGGGCACTGGTGAGGACCGGGCCGATGGGTGGCGCCCTTGTGCAGTGCCTCTGCATATGTTGTTGTCGCTGCTGTTCAGGTTGCAATAATTGCAAGCTGTGATGTGTCTCCATGACATGCCACAGCTGTATAACGTACTGCAACTATGGTAAATGCGCAACAGGAGAGCTGCATCGAATATATATATATGAAATAGATGTTTCAAGATATGTAGTTTCAAAGAGGTGCATTTCAGTCTGAGAAGTTACGGCTTCTACCTCGCAGCGTGCAGGACAAGAATGTGTGGATTCCGTGTCTCAACCAATGGGGCATGAGCGGACATGAGCAACGACACCTGCTTGTGATTACCCTCTTCTCTGTTGCGGCCTTGTGAAGTGGAGTATGTCTGTCAAGATGTTTATTGAAAGCTGAAACGCATCATGCATTGGATCACCCCTCCTAATGAAGCTAGTGGTGGGCCCTGTTCTGCTCTTCAGCACTACAGGTTCCACTGTCGACAGGAGTGAGATGGCAAGCTGAGTGTGTGTGTGTGTGCTGCTGCCGCCAAAGGTGCAATGGTGGGCATCAGCGAGGTTATGCTGAAGCAACGCAGGTCCCGCAGCCTCACCGCCGAGACCGTCGTCCAGGTGTACCACATCGACGCCCAGGAGTTCCACACCATCGTGCAGAGGCACGAGACTGTGCGGCGCAGGTCCTGGCAGATGGCGGGCGCCTTCCAGACGCTGCAGCACCCCTGGGGTCCCTTTAAGGGGGCTAGCCTTGGAGAACTGCAGTCCGTGTTCTGGTGAGTGGGCTCCTGCGCATTCTCTCTCAGTGGCAGTGAAAACAGTACTGCCACGTGGCGAAGGCAGATCAGCGTTTGCCAGACAGTAGTATTGTTTCCATGGTTCGTTCTGCTGTGCAAATCTTGGCACCTGGATAAAGCAAAGCGTGGAAGCCGTGCCAAACTCTGCGTGTTGCGCAAAGTTGCGCAGGTTCACTTCCATGCCTTTGCCCTGTCTGACAACGTCGCCGGTGCAAAATCTTTGCAGCACACATCTAATTTTCTGACCTTGGCGTATATCTCTGGCCCTGGAAGTCCTCGTTTCAAACCCCCTTTAGGCCTGGGTCGTCGTGTTCCTTGAGGTCCCGGCCACTTCCCTCCTTGAGGCCCGTTCTCCCTCTCCCCAACTCACCCTTCCCTTGTCCGTGCCCCAGGCGCTCCGATCTCCTGATGCGCAGCCAGGGCGAGCGCCTCAAGGTGGAGGGCACCTGGTACCTGGCCCACGGCGAGCTGGTCGAGCTCAACAACGACGGCTCCCGCCGCTGCCCCACGCCCTCCCCCGCGCCCCTCTCCCCCTCCATCGCTGTCCACCTCTGCACCTCGGACGTCAAGATCCTCAAGCTGCCCGAGAACGCCCGGCCCAGCCACCTGGGCATGAAATCGTCCACCCCCTCCCTGGGGCCCCGCGCAAGCGCCTCGGGTGTCCGCCGCACCTCCCTAGCAAACCTGTCGATGCGGCCGTCGGCCCTGACGGCCAACAGCATCGGCAGGGCCAGCAGCGGGACGCCGGGATCGGGGAAGGGCTCCCCTGCGGCGTTTGGACGGCCATCATACGGATCCCAGACGGGCAAGGCGGGAGGCGCCCTGCAAGGCCTGCCAGGGATTGCCGAGGCGAAGCCAAGCCTGGGCCGCAGCGGGCTGGCCAACATCGCAGAGGGGGACGGGGATGAGCCCCAGGCGCCCTCCGCGTGGGATAGCGTGAAGGTGGCTGGGGAGGAGCAGGAGGGGCGGGGGGCAGGTGGGGGTGGCAGCAGGTTCGTGGCGCGGGGGCTGAGCCCGGATGTGGAGCAGGTGCACCCGCGGTCGGTGATGAGTGCGGACTCGAAGTTTAGGCAGGAGATGCAGAGGATGCAGCCGCAGACCATGAGGCCCAGCTCAGGTGGGCGGGGCCAGCTGGCTTGCGGGAGGAGGGGCTTGCATGCTTCGGGGTGTTCTGGACGCTTGGATGAATGTGATGTGACGTGCTGGAACAAAAGAGGGAAAGAGGCGGCAAATGGCTTTCAACGTGCTCGCCCTATTGTGCTGCTGAATGCTGTTGTGTTTGAATCGCTAGTGCCCTGGACCCAATCCCAAATTGCGAAGTTGATTACAGCATCCACAGAAAAGTGTATAAGTAGTATGTCTCGGTTGCAAAGCTGCCCCCGTGCAATGCCTGGGCTTGGACATGCACTGTTCTGAGCTGCTGGGAGCTCGGAGTTGTCAGTTGGGCGGCAGCTGGTAGTCTGCCCTTGCTGCTGCTTCTTGACTCTTGTTGAGAGTCAATTGGCGGATGCCCATCCAGCAATGATGGCTTGTTGGTATTGGTCAGCAGCGCACTTCTGAGGCCGTGGTTGCCAATGTAGTTGCATCGCTTCAGAATATCCAAGAGCGGGAGCATTTAGCTTAGGGCTGCACTTGAAGCGAGGGTGCCAAATGTTGAGACCGTCTTGCACCATGCCAGTTTTGATGCAGTGGACGGCCCATTGGATAAAGATTAATCGAGATTGACTCAAAAAATTTTTGTAACCTAGGATTGCACCATTGTCGGTGAGGTTTACAGTACTAATAAGATATTCAGTTTTTTCGCACTATTGAATACAGAACGAAATGGTGTGGTGTGCAGTGGCCGAGTTTTGCGAGTATTCCCAATTCTGGACTAACGATGCCTTCGTGTCCTTCCTCCATGCAGGCAGCAGCAGGCCGCCGACCCGGCCGCCCGTCGGCGATCGTCCATGAAGAGCCCGCAGCAGTCACGGGGCCACTTCTGGGCCGCCTGGCCGTTTTTTCCCCAAGACTTCGATTTGTTGGATCGGATTTTTTCCCCATTCTTCGTGCAGCGTGGCCCCGTCGCGGGCCGGTACGCATAACTCAACGGCTTCCGGGAATCCACGCCCTCGTGCGCGGCGGAACACTTGAACCTACCTACGCAGTTTGACCAGACAGCTATTTGTACAACTAGAGGCGCTCGGGCGTGCGAGTTTCTGGCCCCACTTCAAGGAAAGAGTGGCACAGCCCTTGGTGCTTTGTTATACTATGTGGGACCACGTCATATTGAGAAGGAGTTTTTAGGGAAAGTCAGAACTTCGGCTTGTGTGCGTGTGCGCGTCTGGCCCCCTGGGAATCCAACGCGGTTGGATTCTCCTCCCGTTTGGCTGCCGTTGGCTGGTAGGATTGTGAATGGGTCGCCCCACTGAGACAGCGCCCCGCCACTCCCCAATAAGAATAGCATTCGTAACGAGACATTGATTGGCGCATTCTTTACATAGGGTTCGTCGTGCGAGGGCGTGTCTGTGTGTACATTGATTGGCTGGGCGGTTTGTTGGGCGGATCTGAGGCGACGGTGTGTATCCAGGTACAGAGAGGCCCCTGCTCTCATCCATACGCAATGTTAAGAGCGACTCGCTGTAATTTAATGGAGTGGGGGGTGCAGATCCGTGGGAGCGACTTCTCCTACCGTCTTGAGGCCGCTTCGCTTTTCTTTTTCCTTTTTTGGAAACAAGGCCCCCCTTGGAGCTCACTGGGCGGCCGCGCTGGTGGCGCGAGGCCATTATTGATGATAGCCATGGAGCAATCCATTGCCGCCTTTAGAGTGGCCCACCTTAATGCGAATGTAGCCGCTGTGCATGCGCCCATGCCACTTCGCCTCTTTCCCATCCTGCTCTCAGCTGATAAGTTTTCCGGGCGATATAGTGTTGTTCATTGCCAAATTGGAACACTGCACAATATGCGACAAATGACGGAGGCGCATTCCTTTCGAGCTCGAAGACTCCGTACGATCTTCAGCACGGATGGCATCACAGAACTCATGCCACTCTGACAATGCCAGTGCGCGCTGCAGGAAATGGCGCCAGAACACGCACGTTGCTTGCATCGTGCCGATTTGCTTCAGGCACCAAGTCGTGCAGGCCGCTCGGCTGCAGAAGCGGCCGTACGGCTCACACGATTGGGGCAATTTTTCAATGTGGCTCACAGTGCCAGGGCACAACTTCAGCAAAATAAACCAACTGTTCGTGACGCCACATAATGACCACCGTTTTTGCTGGGTGGATCATTTATGTAATTAGAGCATCCAACGCAATTAGAGCATCCAACTGTGCAGTGACCCCCACAGCGCAGACACATCCTCAGCGCGCAGACACCAGCTTCCACCCTAAGTTCAGAATTCCGTGTGTTCGGGGGTTTGGATGTCGTCCTTACGGGCACGTCATTCGACAGCAGCTACTTACCCGCAAACTAACCATTGAGGACTCAAATCCTGGAATACATTTGTCAAGCAAACGTGACAAACACAGCACTATCACCTTAATAGGCGATGTCGAGGTTACTCCCAACGCGTGATTTTGTCTGTCAGCGTTCGTTCACACCGTTGAGGGCGGCCCCCACAACCTGTCGAAAACGGACACCACATTCGGGAGCCCTTCCGAATGCAGCGCCCCTTCTCGGCAATCCCTGTTCACAACCACATTGCATCAAATCGTGCGAGCAACCGTCAGGAGCAACATTGCTACGTTGTTTCTGGCGGGGGTGCAGGGTGCAATGTGATGCAAGATGCACACAGGCGACCACCCCACTTGGGGCTTCTGCATTGTTGGACTCCACCAGCCATGACAGCCGGCAGAGTCTCCGGATGTGCGCCGCGGCGGAAGATGAAATGTTGTAAGGGCTTCGCCTGCTAATGCATGGGGACCCTCTGCTAGTACACGGCAACCGTAGATGGCCACAGATCCATGGTCGCAACATCCAACCCTCGTTGATGGCGCAACAACCATGCTAGATATCGTTGGTCGCCAAGGGAACCACGCATAACCCTCTCCCACACTCATGACCAGCTGATCCACGTCGACGGCCTCAGCTCTGCGCTCTTTTGAGAGTGCATCGAACGATCAAAATGGTTACCCCTGCGCGGACTGGCTCCTCGCGAAACGCCGCTTGCCACAATGACGATCGCCTTAAAATTGGCAATGGCAGCAGAAAGATGTCTCAAACGGGCAGCAGAGGACAAACCGCCGGCCAACGCACGCAGATGTCCTTGCAGAAAGGTTTGAAACTTCCGCCCAGAGCTTAGCAATCAATCGCAACAGCTCCTCAAAGGTCGATGAAGTCAAAAACATCGGTTAGGTCCACGGGCCAGTTCGGCCCCGTCTGCAATGCGGAGGCGCATGACGCAGCAGGGCCTCCTTCCGCCTTGCAACGGCTGTGCGGTGACGACGGTTGACCGATTTTGGCAGGCAGGAAGACCGCACTCGAAGTGTTGGTCATGAACGGCAAGAAAACGGCTCAAAAACGGCCCAGAGTGGCCGCGGCCCTCGAAAAGGTCGAGCGCCATTGCGCTCAGGCCATGGCGCACGTGGCGCCCACAGCCAGGGGGCTCAGGCAGCCAGGCCGCGTGCCTAGACCGCCGTGCGCGGCACAGAGAAACCACGCGCAGTCGTTGCTACAGCTGCCATGCTGAAGTCAACAATGCATCGTCCCCTTTGGCGCTCTTCGCACCCTCCATACTTATATCCGTCCAAGGCGTCCGACCACTATACCCCCTTTCTGTGAAGGAAAGTTTTGGTTCCCTGGAATCTTTCTATCACTCCATCGTATCGCAGCAATTCGGTCCGGTACACACCACTTCCCACGGTCAGCAGCCACAGAATGCCCCGCGGGTCACATTCCCATCACACAGCCACGTGGCGCCTCTACACGGCCCCCTTGGCTCCGACTCATCGTGCTCCGCGGGCAGACCGCGACGGGGGCAGGCCCCCTCCATCATAAATGAAATTAGCTATCCTGTTGTTGGGTTTCTGCCAAGGGAGACGACGGGTGGGCTGCGCCGGGTGATTCAAATGCGCAGTTTGAACCTATGGCTCACTCAGCCGCCGTTCCTAGGGATTTTCGGCCATCATAGTACTGTGGGTCAGTCAAAGGACGAAAATACGAGGTGCCGCCAACCTTGACGCCTTCGGGTTTGGCGAGCTTTGGCGGGGCAGAGCGGGGGCGGGTATTTAGGCTCCCACCTCGGTCCCCCTCCTTAGCTTGTTTCGCACCCGGCCCTCCCGCCCTAGAAAGTGGTGTCCGGTTTATTTGTGGGATGGAGAGGGAGTGAAGGGAGTGAAGTACGGGATTAGGGTGCTGACTCATTGGGTGAGTCGCTCTCTGAGTGGCAATAAGTACTAGCAAAGCGAAGGGCAAACTTACGGATGGGAACCTCGGGTACAATACGTTGGTGGCTGTGATGTTGTAAGTATTTTGTCGTGGGGGAGTACAAGACCGGATGGGCTCAGGAGACAGGTAAGGCAGAAAAGGGTTCCCGTTCTTAAAATACACTGGTCGGCCAAATCGTGGCCAAAACAACGTCTATTGACGCACTTTCTTAACAAACGCCTTTTGAAAACTTCTAAATGAAATGGGAATGACACAGTCATGCTGCAGAATTGACTTGCAGCTGACTGATGCTTTCAAACCCAAATTCAGATCGACCCTCACAACACTAAGTTACCGAATGTATGCACCTCTGCTTGATGATGTTGGGTTCGCCCCGCCTTACTATGCACCAACCTGTTGAGTGATGGTCATATTAGTGAAGGTGCTGAGGTTGTCGACACTCGCTCTCCCCACTTCTGGACCTTACGTGTCGCCCACTGAGCAGTATCATTAAGACACTATTTTTTTTTCTGATGAGCCCCATAATTGGCGACCCGAACAGCATTGTAAGCTAGCAGTCATATGTTGTAAATAAAATTGATCGACTATTATTAGCAGCTGGAGGGACAGAATTCTTGCTGTCCGTTGCTCCGCTGCAAACCGTTACAGCGTACTCGAGCCTGCGGGGCCCAGTCAGGGGTCGCCACCCCGTCATGAGATCAGTCTCTCTGTCTTTTTGTGTGGATCCCATCTTGTTTCCGGTCACCCTAAACCCTAAACCACTGACCCACTGACCAGTGTTGGCCTTGTCAGCGGAAGAAGAAGGGATCCACACGGAAAGGACGGACGGACTACAGTAATATATTCTGGCCGGCATAAAATTACTGGCTGCACCAAATCGGTGACTGCTTGCAGCAAGTCACGTGCACATCATGTCCAACTCCGTCCAAACTAACCTAACCTAAAACCTAAACCCAAACCTGTCCTAACCCTAACCCTAACCCTAAACTCACCCTGAAACTAGACATAACCCTAAAATTGAGGTTAGGACAAAGTGTGCACGTGACTTGGTGCAAGCAGTCACCGATTTGGTGCAGGCAGTCATATTATTTCTATTCTGGCCACGCCTCGACCCTCTGCCATCGTCAGCTGTACTCAGCAAGCCTGATCGCAAGGTTCCAGTTACGCCCCCCTCCCCTTTCCCCGCCCCGCCATGGCCGCCATCCGGGCGGCCCTCCGCGGCGCCCTACGCCGGGCCCCCCTCGCCTCCCCGCTTCCCCCCCTCCCCCGCATCCCGCCCATCCGATCGGCCGACCGCGCCCGCCGGATCCCGCGCCCGGCCTGCCTCGCCTCTTCCGCAACCTCCCAGGAGGCCGACGCCCCAGGAGGAGGCCAGGGCGGCGGCCGCGCGGATGTCGGAGGAGAGGAGGCCGGGGGGCAGGCGCCTCCGCTGCCACCGGTGGCAGCGCTGGACGTGCGCGTGGGGAGGATAGTGGCCGTGGAGGTGCACCCGGACGCGGACAACCTGTATGTGGAGAGCATCGACGTGGGGGAGGAGGCACCCCGGACGATCGTGAGTGGGCTGGTGAACTACGTGCCCATTGAGGAACTGAAGGACCGGCGGGTCACGGTCCTGTGCAACTTGGTAGGCGGAAGGGAGGGAAGGATGGTAGCCAATTGGGAGTTAGGAAAAATTCGACCTCGCTGTGTACACGAGTACACCATATTGGAGGTTGTGGTAGATGTGTGGGTGAATCTGAAGTGCATACCAAATTTTTTCTCAATCCTCCCAAATGCGAGCAACACAAGCGTCAAATCGTGCGCTTGTGTGCTGCTGGTTTTGGCTCAAAATTGACCCATCGCATTTGCTGAGTACATCACAGTTGTGCATAACATTTTCCGCACTGCCCTCATACAAGAGTACTGTTACTGATGGCCAACAGAGAGCAAGGCGACCAAAGGCTGCAGAAACGACTGGCTGCTGGATGGAAAGCACCAGAAATCAAATTCCAAGACTTTAAGCATTCTGTATCCCCAACCACCGCCCCTCCCAGCCCATCCATGTTTTGTTGCTTTTCTGACAGTCTATACAATATCAATTTTTTTAATTTAGTGTTTCTTACTACTTGCAGAATTCAAGGAGTATCAACTGCAGGAAGTGTTCTATCTCTGTTCCATGGGAGCAAAATGCACAACATCCAACCTCTTACCACATGGGCACAGAATTGCCAGCCTGGCGGAGTTCCATGATTCAATTTGTCATGGAGGCACAATAAACAGTGGCCTTGGGACCCAAGGCAGCAAAGGGCACAGCAATGTCCAACCTGCATTTCTGCAGTTTCACACGATCGTGGCTTCCCATTGTGTGTGGCTTGACACGGCGCTCACAAGCTGCTTCTCACAAGTTTCTGAAATTCAATCTCAACCCTCTGGCCGACCCGCATTACAGCAAAGAGGCACATGGCTTGCCATGGCAACACGATCAAGCAAATGACTCAACCTTCCCAGACACCCCACGACTGGCGTACTATGGAAAGCTGTGCATGCCGTTGGTCTGCTGACAAACGCAATTCTGATGTGCATTTGAAGTTTACTGTATTTTGCCGAAAACGTTTATGTGACACGATGAGTACAATGCCCAGCATGCCAGTACGCAGCACTTGGCATTTACCACCACGTACTGCTCTTCCTATTGTTGTACTGCTAGGTTAGCAGTAAAGTTAGCAGTGCCAATTACTTGTTCTACTACAGTCTACTAATTTGCACAGACTGCCCGGGAGGTTGTCAGTGCAGCAAATGCCGCACCACCTTAGCCCACATCGATCCTGCCGCATTCTGTCACCCTGTTTCCATGCAAAACTTCCCAATTCAAATTTCCAAACAGCCAGCCGATCAGTTGACACCAATGCTTGGTCCAGATCGGTCATGTTTTGTTGGCGATCCTACTGCATTCCCATTTTCTACATGTCTTGTTGTAGATACCATCATTATTGTCCAAAAACCAGCAGCTTGCAGTCACCCAATGAAAGTGCATTGTCCAGAAGCCAGGCGTTTTCAGCCACAATTTGCTGGACCTTTGTCCAGAAGCCAGGCACTTGTGGTCACAAAATTGCTGGTTCTTTACCCAGAAACCCAGGAACATGCGGGGGGTCAAGTCCCACGGCATGCTGCTGGCAGCCTCAGACGCCTCCCACGAGGTGGTGGAGCCGCTGGACCCCCCGGAGGGTGCGGCAGTGGGCGAGCGGGTGTGGTTCGGTGAGCCGGACCCCGAGGGCCAGGCGCCCCCCGAGCCGCCCAACAGGCTGCAGAAGAAGAAGATCTGGGAGAAGCTGCAGCCCAAGCTGGGCACGAATGGGGAGCGGGTGGCGACGTTCAATGGCGCGCCGATGAGCACGTCTGCCGGGGCTGTGACAGCGGCCACTTTGGTGAATGCGAGCATATCGTGAGGACGTCATGGATGCAACTCTAATTCATTGTGGCTCCGGAACTGTGTGATTGGCCTTGAACGGTTGAATGGCTTATTTACCCTTTTCTCTGTTTCATAACGTTGAATTCACTTCAGTGTCCAGGTTCCGTCCAAGTCCTGGCAAAAGAATGAGGGCTGTGTGGCACCCAGCAAGAAAGTACAGTGGGGGTACCTATATAGCGCCCACCCGTGCCATGGCAAAGAACATGGCGCTATTGGCAGGCGGGACATGAAAATTGTCGAACTTTAATGCATTTAATCGTAATTTATCCCATTAAATAAGACTCCACATCAGTTTTTACGCAAGAGATGACTAATTGCCCGTGATACAGGCTCCTTAAATGCCAAATTAACCCATCAAACTGGCACAGCTTGTGCCACAATGGCACAATATTGGAGCACTGTGTTAGAGGTTTGCACTGGAGTGATGCACTCAATTCCTTGCACATTGCAAAGAACTTGCCAAAAAATACGATCGTAGTCTTGATTATGTCACTGCCGGGTTCCCAATTTAGCGCTAGGCATTGTTTGACAGAATGTCTCAATACCTCAAACCACACAATGATTCTCGCAGCGTGCTACAAACTCGCCATGTCACTGCACATTGTATGACAGGAATGGTTGCGTGGGACCACCGGTGGTATGATTGTGACCAGAAACAGCTCACACAACATTTATATCTATTTCGCTGACACTGCGCACGACCAACGAACATTGGAGGCCTGCCAAACATCTCTTCTGGGTGCGTTTGAGTGCACAACATGCTGTTGTGAGGTCCCATGGCACAGCAGGACTGCGTAACGTACTACAAAAATGGTGCCAAGCCAAAACACAGGGCGCTATTGGGGCCCAGGTTCTATTGATGGGGCACTGTATAGGTACCCCCACTGTACAATGCCGTGCAAGGCAGTGCAAAGCTCCCAAAGGTGCTCACATCCTAGTGAATGCTCAATTTCGAAAACAGGGAGAATGCGTGAACGTTGCGAGTGTACTGCATTTGAGATATTAGGTATATGACCATTGTCAAATGTCCTTGAAGTGTCCTTGAAGTTTGTGTAGATTGTGCTTGCCGGAAGACAGAGAAATGGACGAAGCACAACCTGGTGTGCTTGGAGAGGGAAAGGTGGGGGTTGGGGGGATAATGGGGGTGCATGACTGGTGTGACAACGTTGCTGGAATGAGGCGACGACCATGACGTGTTTCATGGAGGGCATGTGGCGATCCAGGTGGGCTGGGGCACAGCCAGCTGGGGTTTCTTGGATGTGTTCACCTCAGTGCGACTGACCCCACGTCAACAATCCAGCCATGAATGGATGAAATTGTATGATTGCTACTTTTGACCAGCTGGCAGTGTCAACCACCAGGATCCCATGTCCCTAGTACTTCAACTTTTCATTGCCTGATTCGCTGTTGATGGAATGCTTGAACAGTGGGCACATCAACTGGCAAGTTGTCAAAAGGAAACTGTGCAGTGTGTGGGCAACGTCGATCTGTGGGCGACGCTCAGTGTGGATTTCATATGCAGTGGATGCTGTGGAGCAGATTGCTATTAGCAACCTTGGGTAAACTGTTTGAAATGCGAACAGATGGAATCAATCAGTTGGAAAGAATTCGCATGACAATTCGACTTGTCCACAAGATGTGTGGAATCGCACTAAAAACGTTGTCAAACTCCCCCACTGTCCTCTTCTCACATCAGTCCAACGCCACTTTCGTTAGAACCTCGGCAGGGTTTCGGCGTCCACCCACCGCGGTCAAAATCTATGACTTCCTATTCTAATTGGTTCATTGGGCCCACTCCCTTCTGCTGGACGGCGCCTTGGGCAGGGCAACCGATGCCAAACGCCCAGCTCTCCACCCCACCCACTGCAGCGTCCTCAAGCGCCTCCCTAGCGACTACCCACCTGTAAACTACTCAATTCCTCTTCTAGCTAGGTGATTGTACCCCAACGACCGCCTAAACAAACAAACGAACTACCTGGATCAAAGGGACAAAGAAAGGACGAAAGGAACAACAAATTGACGAACAGGCACACTACGTGAATCGACTGCCAGGCTGCTGCATCTGGCTCCTTATCTGGTTGAGCTCCATTTGTAGCGTGGTAGCGTCGCGCGAGTAGAAGCACACAACGACGGCCGCACAGATCCAGCCCACGCCCACCAGGCCCAAGTCGTTCCAAATGCTGCAGAACTTCCGTGTCTACAATGCCAAAAACACACTGAGCGCTCAATGCCAAAGCACAGTGCATTGCATTAATTGCTTTCAGCTTTCATAAAAAAATAATAATGCCTTGGCGGCTTGTTGACTGTAAAGCAATTGACCAGTCAATGTGTTACATCATCACAACAACCTGTAGTTGTTTACAAAATCATCCGTGGAGTCTCTCTCGGCACAAGGAAGGGGGCACGCGTAGCGGTGGGCAGTCCTTCCCAGAGAACGTGATGTTGTGACACTGTTAACCATCCTCAGCACAATACTTGGTACATTGCAGCACTTCTACAGCCCAGAGCAGTACTATTCTGTACTTTACAGCATTTGTGCAGTTCCACAGTGCCACGGTTCTACAATACTGCATCTGCAAAAGATCACCTCGTGGCAAACAGCGATCACTGGGGCAGTCTGCTTGCCAACATTCGGGTGGTGCAAGCCACACAGTTCAACGCCATGTGAGTTGCAGCTGTCTCGTGTCAGTAAGTGTGCATTTAGTTCTACACATTTGGTATTACGAAATTTGAAAAGTTAACTTAAAGCCAACTTGTCAATGTCTAGGTCAATGTTGTTGGCCACATTCAAGCCTCTGATCTTTACCGTGTAAACAAAGCGTGTTTACACATGTTTACGCATAGAAGTGGTATGTACTTTTTTACATGTTAAAGTTCGTAATTACAGTCACTGTGTACATAAAGACAATACATACAGACTCAGGGAGTCCAGGGAGTGGCAGCCAGCCGCGCTGGAGTGGGCAGAAAACGATCTTTTGTTTGGCGACATCGTTGCCCTTGCTGAGGGCGAGACGGACGTTGTGTTGCGGGTGCTCGAGGGGGCGGAGAACTGATCATTGCTTGATGGCCGTTTTTTTGTTTCTGTATTTTTAAGCATAAAAGGATAAGCGTCAAATTGGTGCCGTAAACGTAAAGACCAACATGGCCACGCTCACACAATTCAGCCACTGTTTCAGCTTTTCTTTGACAGCAGGGCATTTGTCCAGCTGTTTTGGATTCGAACCTTTGCCGGGCGGCGCCCAGAGCCTTCCGGTGCCCATGGTTGACCCCTGTCAGCCGTCCGCAATGACTGTTGACCGCCATCTCCAGAAACGCCTGCTGTGCCGTCCCAGCCGGCTTGATCAGCGGCGCAGTCTTGCAAAACTCGTCGCAGGTCTTCTGTCTGGGAGGGACGAAAGTTAATTAGAATGAGTACTGACAATGTAAATGATACAATTAACATATATCGTTGTTATAACTAGTTGCTGGCGTGACATGTCACAACAGCGACCAAAAACGGCAAATGAGTGGCATCAGCCAGCCTGCAAAGTTGAGTACTTGCAACCTGTACTATCTTGTCGCTTTCAAAACGATAGTATTGCAATACATTGGTAATGCACGAAATGAAGCATTGCAGTACAAGTAATCTTGCATGTATTCTTGCGTGTATACAAATTTTCTTCAATAATATTTCTTGTGAGAATAAAAACCAATACATTGCATCAAATGTAAGTGGCAAGACGTCATTCTGGAAAGAATGGCAAAAATGTTGTTCGTTGTTCACTTCGAGGCATGGCTGGGCATGTTCCATCCTTGCAATAATGCCCCAGATGCCAATTGAATGAATTAATTGTATGAATTGTAAGTACACAAGCTCAAAGATGTAGATGTGCTATACCGAATCAACTGCACACACACTGTGCATGATCTACACAGCCTTGATCGTACCGTGGAGTGAACGAGCACTCAAAAATGAAACTGCCACTGGTATCCAAAAGCATTGTTGAGATTGCAAGTGTTGGTATGGATTACACACCGGTTATAGTTCCAGTTTGAAGCATAATCCCTTGATTTGACACAATTTCCATCAAATTTACGATTTATGCATTGCTTTATGTATGCTCAAGTTACGTTATACTGTATTCTATGTACTTGGCACTATTCAGACACGGACCTAAGTTGTGTGAAGGTCACACTGCGACCTGCCAAATTCTTTTGCAATGGTGCCTGTGTTGCGCAACTGACAAGTTTACTTGCTGAATGGTTAATTGCTTGCATACTGCACAAATTCACAATTGTGCATGATCGCAATTATACAGCCAGAAATTTCCTAAGCACAATTCGTGCATTACAGTGCCACTTGCTGGACAAAGCGCCTGAATTATGCTGTTTGAAAGCCATGTTCGACCGATGTTCCGTCTGGTAATCCAGCCTGAAAGGCAACTCGAACAGTAGCAATAAGAACCTTGCTTCTGCTCATCTACTAAATCCCTTAAACGACAACGGCATTCTTAACATCTCAAGAACAGGCGCCTGACTACAGGACCGGCAGCCATCATTGGCGAGTAGGCATGCTTGCCGTTCTTTGTCATGTGGTAATGTCTGTGACACACTGTTTGGGTGGCACACATCATGGGTGGAGTGTCTTTCTGACAAGCGCTGTAAGGTCGTCGGAAGCCTAAAACTTCATGACGTTGCCTGATCGGCCGAGTTTAGTTTGGATGGGAGCCAAGCCAGTGTGCCACTTTTTCACGCCCCTGTGAAGTTCTCTCCCACAGCCTTCCACTCCGCAACATATCCCATTTGCATATTCAAAGATGTCAAACTTGCAAGCATCGAAACCCCTTGCCCCAAGCCCCCACAAACAGGAGCCAAAGAATGTCAAAATTGGACGACATGTGAATCGACGGCCAAGGATGTACTATTTCAGACCCCCCAAAATGTGCACAGGATCCTGAAAATAAAAAGTCCACAGAATCAAGTATCTGTCTCACCATTCCCTGGCAATCGGCAAGGATACGCTCCACCAGGTCAGCAGCTGCCACCGTGCCCAGCGTCCATCCAACAGCTGCTTGCCCTGACCTATCAACACGCCCACCAGAAGATTGTCACATGTTGCAAGTGAATGACAAGCCAGCCAACTGAAGGGCGAAGCGAGGCATCTGTGGCAGTGACATCTTGCCGAGCAACTCCAGCCAGAGAGCATCTTGACGTGCACTGCCTACCTAACAATCCAAGTTACTATGCCAGAGTACTGCACTGCAGCCCTAGACCTGAATATCTGAGCTGCACGTACCACACGCAAGTGCTGCCTGGGTGGCCTCGCGCAAGTGGATTCTGAATGGTGGATCTGGACATGCCACATTCTACAGAGTCCAGTGCACGTTCTACAACTTCCTCCGATTTGGCAAAGATGGTTTCTTTCATGTCTGCAACGAAGCCCCAGACATTTAGTCATCCAGGATCACGACATAGGGCTGGGAAAAAAAAGCGTCCATCCATTATTATGGCCATGGGCAACAACACTCCTGCACCTCAGACCTTGCCACAAAGAGCAGTTCTGGCGATGCAGCTGCTTCACCCAAATTCATTTGCAGCTCAAAAACTCGCATTCTGTCATGCCATTGAGAACACGAGGACAGTGCTCTGTGCTCTGCTCCTAACATTGCTGAACAGCATTCTGCTGAAACTGCACGTAGGATACTTTGAGCAACCAAGCATGGATATTCTTGGAACTGCCTCATCGCCACCAGCCCTCGGAGCTGTCTTTGTTCAAGCCCAATGCTTGCAGCAATCCCAATTATGTGCCTGTCCATTGCTGCTGGAAGCCCAGAGGCTGGCTGGCTTCGTTCCAAGTGGGTTCAGCACACCAAAGCACAAAGTTTCCAAGACCTGGGCTGCCAACCGTTGCTCACATCACCTGGACATCTGGCAAGGCAGCCACATGCACAGCACCCTGCAGACAAACAGATGTGGACCATGCGCTCCCCTGGAGCTTCTGGAAAGATGCCAGAACAAATGTGGCAGAAACCTAAGAGAAGGGCGTTGGGGCGCCTGGCAGGCCCCATAGTCCCCAGTTCAGCCAGCCTCCTGTCTCGAAGCCGACCCATTGTCTGCACCCTCCCCCACGATCCCCTCAAGCTGCCCTCCCGGCCCTCCCAACCCTGACCTTGCCCTCTCATCCTCCAGCTCCAATTGTAATTTCGACACCATCGATTGGCACCCAGTCAGAGAATCTTCTTGCTGCTGCAAGAGGTTCTTGCACTGGCCCAAAGTCTTGCCCACATGCTGTCTTTCCGATTCAACCCTCTTTGTTTCATCTTGGGCGTCTGCTAGCTGCCTCTCAAGGTCAAGTCTGCCTTCAAGCTCCAACTGGTAGGCAGATGTTTTGGACTCCAACAAGTCAGTGACGTGCCTGATTTTGCCTTGGGCTGTTTTAAGTTCCTGCCCAAGCCCA
The DNA here is from genome assembly GCA_905146915.1 of Ostreobium quekettii. Lineage (NCBI taxonomy): Eukaryota > Viridiplantae > Chlorophyta > Ulvophyceae > Bryopsidales > Ostreobiaceae > Ostreobium > Ostreobium quekettii. The sequence goes on from CAJHUC010001130.1 coordinate 91,231, forward strand.
CAGCACTCTGCTTCAATACATTAATACATAATGAGGACATTGATTGTCGTTCAGTTCAATTCTTCATTGATGAATTGTGCCAACACCTCCCAAACACAATCTGCCATCTACCGGGCTCCCCTTCAAAGAGCTGGTCATCCCCGTTTGTTGTAGCAATGCGCCATGCCTTCTGATAGGTTGCAGTGCATGCAACGTTTGTCACACTTACAACCTTTTCCATCACCTTCCACAATGTGCAAAAGCGACCCATACACTCTCCTTGCCCACAAATGTTCACACACCTTCACATGCCCTCTGTTCTTCTGAAAAGCCAAAGCTTGGTTTCCAGCACAGGCTTTTCCATACTGCACATGAGTCAATATTCACCTTTATGCACTTTGCGTTCTTACAACTTTATACATCTTTGCACTTCTACTTTTGCACAAAGTTCTCTGCTGTATCAAGCAGCAAGTTCTCACCCTTTTCAACTTCTCGTTCTCCTTCATCACAGTCTGCACTGCTTCTAGTAGGTTCGATCGCAGCTCTGCGACCTGTTCCGGAAACCAGACCTCGTTGTGCACCCGGCACCGATCGGCAGCTTCCTCTGAGACGATGGAGTCCAGTAAGCGACACTGGCCAAACCTGCCGCTGCTGACTGCAATAGCAGACACTACCACGAAGCCGCAGGCCTGCCGGAAAACGCAAATCTTCGCACTCAGACATCGATGCGCACTCTCAATGTTCATCCCCCTTGCCGCTTGTAGTGGGATTTTGTGAGCAGAGCAGGAGCCAGTATTGCCAAAACGCAGGGGCGCAATGGCAGTCACTTTGGGCAGGTTGTAAATGGCATGAGTGGGAGTCGTGTTGCTACAAGACTTTCAGAATGCAGTCTGTATGCCAGCCGTAATTGGTCACTTTGGGCAGGGGAGAGTATCCACTTGCACGGCTTGATAGCTTTCAAAGGCGACAGCGAGCAGACAAGGTAGGACAAGTGCTGCCTGGTGCATAAGAATGCAAATGCATGCAGTACATAGACACTTGTGACCTAGACACTGCACAGTACATGGTACAATTTTATCACAACATTTGAGATCAACTTTGAATGGGACAGTATACATATATGTAGGCTGCTAGAAGCCTGATGCTGTCTGACGATTTGAGTTCCATAGAGGCATGCCCTGACCAACATGCCTTACTTTAACGTTGCCTTCAAGGATACATTCATTCATTCTCCCATTCTTCAAGGATTTTGCACTACAGAATGTTGCATTGCAATTTAATTCCTCCGAGGGGGACCTGTTCTCTCATGGACTCTGTTCAGGAAACACCCCCGTACATATCGCTACAAGCAATACAAAAGCACAACAAAAAATAGAACTTCATGTGGCTCAGTTGACTCCTGATCAGGGGCAACAGTTGAGCGCTTGTGAATGGGGACCCACCACAACACCTGCTGCCAGCGCCAAGTACAAAATGAACCAGGCGATCCCAGCAAGGCCGCCATAGAACGGGGATGACCTGAACCTCTGTTTCCCCTTTAACCACGCCTTGAACTCCGGGCTGTTGGTGAGCATGTTGAGCTCCCTGACAAGCAGGTGACCATGTTTCAGTCAGTTAGCCAGTTGAGAACAGCACTTTATCCAACAAGACACTGGCTACATTCCCCTAGTCCCCGCCTTGCTACTGATCACACTGCCACATACAGCCAGGGTGCATGTCCTATTTAGCGCTGTTTTTCTTCAAAATCTGTATTTATACAAATCCATGCATCGCCCATGGTTTTCGTTCATTATCATGTCGAATTTGTGCTCCACACTCCAGTGCTCCAGAGCACAGGCTGTGGTTGGACCTGATTTTGAACAGAGATCAGTATTCCCAGGAAGAAATTGACACAGGCCTGCTCTCATCGCTGGTCGCATTCAGGATTGGGACAGTTAGACCTCCCCCTTCCCCCACCCTTGAGTAACCCATTTCAAACTCGCATGCCACAATCTGAGCTCCTCCAATACGTTTCCCATGCTGTACTCCTTTGGCCATCTGGGCACTAGCACTCCTGCAAGGCCAATGCAATCGGAACTCTTCTAACTGACTTTTGAGGGGTGCTCACTCAAATGTTCTTGATGCAAACAATCGGAAACAGGAAGTGGGTTGCCGATTGCACCATCGTGGCAGTGGCCTTACAATTGCAACTGTAGCTCCAGCACAGCTTCCGGGGCTCCTTTGTTGCAAAGAGTGTGGATGGGACAAGCCTCTCAAACGGCCTCTATCCAGACTAGAGACTGAAGGAAAATACAAAATATGGCACTCTCCTGCTGGGTAAGCATTTGATCCCCCTCGTTTCCTCATTTTTGAACCAGCTGCAAAACCTCTGGATGGAGACCGATGTGAAGCCTAACCACTCCACCAGTGGCGATCGAACCACCTCAATGTTCTTATCAGCACCTCATCATCCCACAAACTGCCCATCAGTGTAGCTACTGGCTGCGTATAGCACAAATATGATAGCAGTGGGGCTTTTGGCTGGTCCACCTGACACGGCGACACCAGACCTGCAATCTGACTAGTAGGAGGACATTCCACACTGTGTACAATCCCCATGTTCTGCAAGCAGTGTCGTGAGATTCTCTCTCACCCAAGTGAAAATTATGCACTAATCTCAGCAAATCTCTGTTGACCAAAAGGGAACCAATTCATTTGCAGCCCCACATCCCGGCCAAGCACTCTAGAGAATCCTCTTGGAGTTGATCCACAAATCACGACTCCATTGTGCGGAATATTCCAACAAAAGAGTAGCGAATCAACGTCGCTAGCCTTGTGTTCCATTGCTGTTTCAGTCCTCTGAAATTTCTTTTCCGCAGTGATCGCCAAAGACAAAGAGACAGCGCACACTCAAATTTTCCCAAACTCACAGCGCAGGATCCATAACTGCCCATCATCCCCTTCTCGTGCTCTCGTCGTTTCGGTGTGGAGCCTCGGGCCCTGGCAGCCCACCACAAATGCAGGCAAGACTGCCACCCGCCCTGCCAAAACTTCTTTCTGAACCACGACCTTTACTGCACACACCACACAGTCATACAACAAGGCTTCTGGGTTCCCCGGGGCAGCCTTAGGGGGTCCCATCTTCCCCCTTCCTCTCATTCTGCTCGCCACTAACACCAGTTGTCCCCTTCTGCTCTCTGTCGTCACCTTGGAAAACACAGTCGCAGCGCTCTACCTCATCTCGGCCAAAGCAATCAATCAGGTCGCCTTTCCCGATCCACCCGGACACAACCCCCTTGCCTTTTGAGTTGCTTGTGTTGTGTGCTCATCTTTTTCGCATAGGAGGCGCTGTATCATCTTTTCACAACAAGGAAAGGAGTCTCGCGTACACTTGCTCTGGAGGGGTGCCCTTCGTATGACCTGATCCTTTCTCTCTTGTAGCAAATGTTACCCGTGCACAGGCCCTGTTCCCCTTCGTCCCCGGCTTTCCATTCCCTTGCATGGTTTCCTCGCGCGCTCCCGCCAATCGCCTGCCAATCACCGCCCCCTCGAGCACCCGCCTGGCTCCCTCCGCGCCGAGATCGCCCAACTCAATCGCCATCGCCGTCCCCAGATCCTCCCCGCATCCGCAGCGACCGATGGACCAGCTCGGCTCTGATCGCGCCGCAAATCGCGCAGCAGAAGCCTTGCTCGGCGAAAGCGCGCACACTGGATCGCCGCTTGCGTTTCGCAGCGTCGCCTCTGCCACTGATAAAACAACATCGCAGCTATCCACATCCATGGCACCCTGCCCCCCCCCCAAAAAAAAAGAATTTTCTTGCCCATTGCGGTGCTTGTGTTGTGTGCTCTTCTTGCGGCACTGGGGACACTACCTCATCTTCCACAGCACACAACGCCAACAGCGTCTCGCGGGCGCTTGCAGAGGAGGGGTCACCATTCGCATGACCTGTCCCTCTTCCTCTCTGCCACAAATCTTACCCCCCGCCCTCGCCCTTGCTCACCGCTTGGTGCATTTCTCCGACCTTCTGTCCATCTCGCCGCGCATCAGCGGCCGGCCGCCCTGGAAGACGACGGGCGACCATTGCAGCTTACGCGGCGTGAAGGCCATCCGGCGACCTCGGCGGCCGATCAGCGGCGGCTGCGGGCGCGGCCGAGGCGAGGAGGGCGTGGGGCAGGGATGGGCGTGGCGCGGGAATTCGAACCGGGAGCCCGCTGCCGCCGAGCAATAGTCGTCAGCGCGGGCCGTCTCAAGTCTGGGAGTTCAAATTTGGACATTCGGATTCGAATTTTTGAATGTGCTGTTGTAACTGGAATCGATTGAGCATTATTAACAGCTGGACGCCTCAAGAGGTGAGGAGGCATTAGGAATTGCCTGGATAAAGGGACAGAGCTCTTGTTGTCCCTTTGCTCGCCTGTAAACCGTTGGCGTGGACTCGAGCCTACAGTCCCCGTTCAGGTCGCCACCGCTCGACCCTGCATGACTTCGTCAGCGCGAAGTCAATTCGCAGGGGCAATCTTCCTGCCCTGGTTCCTGGTGCGGGCACATTTTGTAGCATGTGGGGAGCGGAGGCAAGGCATGTGCTGCTGGCGGCGGTGCAATGTGATTGCCGCCCAAAACGCGACTTTGGCTGGCTGCATGCCACTGGAGTTGCCCTTCAAACGAAGCACGCATGTCCAACATATGCCAGTCCGTGCTCGATGGTACTGGATGGAAGGCAATTTCGGTGTTTATACCGTCTAACTCACCAGTGGGGCCAATGCCACACTGAGTCTTGAAGCCTCAGCTTTGAAATTTCGTCCTCTTGCCTCAGCATTGAAATTTCGTCCTCGTGAAGTCGCTTTATCCACTGCAGAGATACAATGCTTGGATCTGTACAAATGCATATGTACTGAAATTCGGCCAGCATGGGACTGATGCACAACACAGTCCACTGTTAATGCTCCTTGCATTCTGACAACAAATGGAAGCAGAACACAAACACACACAAACACACACAAGCAAACTGTGGCTGTTGCATTGAGAATGCGCAAATTGTCTTGTTCAAACTTAACACCACATTGTCACTTGATGCAGGCACGTCGATACCCAACTACCCATCGCACATTGCACTCAGATACCATCCTGAAAAACCTCACATACTCTTAGGGTGCACTCGCCACTCTCTGTTTGCAGATCCATGCCCCAAAACAACCAACCCCCCAAAAACCATACTGCATCTTGAATCAATGCTTCTTACCCCTGAGGGCGGCAAGCATGTCCAACTGGCAACTCTGACCCATGGTTCAGTCGGTACCTCACAGCACTATTCTGCACCAAGGCACAACCTAAACCCTGCCCATGAACGAGCCAATGTCCTGAACCAGTGTGGCTGGCCCTCTTGTCATTTGTTTCCCTGAACCATTTCCTCCTGTCCCATGGGTCGAAAACTGGTCCAAAATTTCCTGGCCCTGGGGTTGGCCAATAACCCTGCACTAGACAGGAGTGTGTCTCTTGAGCCAGCGCCCCCCCCTGAGTTCGCTGCAAAGCATTCTCACCGCATCAGGAAGCTTCCCAAAGGACCCATGGTTCCTTAAAGACTGCAGCTGCAGTTCCTGCAGAAGAAAAGCCAAGGAATAAGACACAGTAACTACTTTGCCAACAACATGCCTGTCGGATCTTGTTCTGCAGATTTGGGTTTCGTCTCTCAATTCTTGTTCTTATGGAGCGGGAAACAAAACAACACAAATCTAATTTCCGGTGCTGTTAATACAACGTGCTGTGCTTCATACTCTGTGTGCATCAAATCGGGGTACCGAGGTTCCGCCCTGTCAGCCAAGACATATGGGTCATGTGTGATTCAAATTGCCTGCGTGTGACTATGGACCAGAGCACGTCCCACACCCCAACGTCATAATGGGCATGAGTAGTTTCTCAGTCAATGTACCTCTGTTCTGACAGGTTAAAAGGTGCAATCGACATGCCTTAAAATGAGCTTATGCCCTCCACTTGAATGTCTCTAATGGCCAAAGGACGGGACGACAGGGAGCTGCCAATGTCGAGTCCCACATGGGAATCCTTGCAAGGAAAACAGTGCTGGCCCACGTGTGCTATACACTGCCCTTGCACCTTCAAGTCGGCGATGGCAGAAGGTCGAGGCAGCACTCTGCGGCCATGGCAACGACGACTCACGTGTTAGGTCCAGTCCTGGCGTGGCATGCTGCCCCCTCCTTCACCAGATGGGGTCCTCTAGGATGGTCTCGATGATGCCCTTCACTGTGGCCATGGTGGGGGACTTAAGGCCAAGGCAGATGATCAATGGTCTGAGGAGCACAGCATTAGCCTTTGGTCTACTTTCATCCTTGTTTCAGGATGAACCACGTCGCAAAATGAGGTTCCACCACCACCATCACCAGCAAAAGGCCTTTGAGCACTCTTGTCCATATCTGTTTAATATGACAATTTCAAGGGTGGCACCCAGAGCACCTTGGATGTGACTTGCTGCCACATTGAGCAGCAACTTACAAAGTATTGGGCAGATGTATCACTGCTCATGCAGCACACTTAGTCACACATTCGACCACAGTGGGCCCCAGCTACAATGGCTACTCTAGTGTTGTGGCTACAACAGCATTGTCAATACTGATGCTGGTGACCCCTGATGCAACAGGAAAGCCAATCGCAGACAATATCCTTTGGGGCAACGTGTATCTAAGGCCAAACTATTGAGTGCCAAGCCCTGCATACACTTTTCCCTAATGAGTGCCAGGCATAAGCAGAGGTTGTGCATCTACAGTGACCACCTCTGGACTTCCAGTATGCACTGGCTTTTCTGTTACTTTTCCAGGGCTCCCCTGCCAGTACCTCTCTTTTGCGAGTCTCTGTCCTGCATGGATGTCCCAGCCATTGGGGCTGTGCTCCAGCTTGGAACCTTCTGCTGAGGTGACAGGAGGCACCTAGGTGTTTCGACTAGTCGAATTCCTTTGCACTACATTGTTTTTGCAGAGCAGAACAATGTCTTTTGCAGCTTGCAAGGCAACGGTGCGCAGTGCTCCGGACCATGGGGTTGCTTGCATCGTTGTCTTCCTCCCTCAGGCCTCCATTCACTAACTCAGTGAGGGATTTCTGACCTCCTTTCTAGTTCATCTGGCCTGCTGTGTTTGCCGGGCGAAGAAGCTAGAATATTCTAGCAGTTCAGCTCACTTCCTGCCTTAACCATTGTTGCACAAAGCTGCAACAAGCGATGCAACCCATCTGCCCAGTACTGTGTCTGCAGTGCAGGACTTCCTGCAACTCTGATCAATTCGCAAGTGCCCATAAACCCATCGAAGAATGGAGCTGCCGTTGCTACATAGACAAACAGAATACCAATGTGATGGAATGATTGCCAAAGGGAGGTTGGGGGCAAAACTACATGCCTGACAGTCAGGGGCTGCTGGGTACCAACCATACCACTCTGCTGAGTCCACTGTTCCTGAGGCTCTCATCGAGCTGATTTGACAACATTTGACCCCATTATTCTGAAGCAATGCTGCCCATTCCAGCTCTGAGCCTCAATTTCTGCTAGATCTTCTATGTGCAGAGAGGCAGGCACGCCCACGATCGCCAAAGCGTACTTGCAGATGGAGCAGCCCTTCAGGAGAAGTGGATGCAAGCCAAAAATACAAATGGAAGATGACAGTACTTGGCAGTGATACAACATAGAGAAATATACACCGTACCAGAATACAAAATACCCAAGTCTTTCATCAATTTTGGCCGCAATCTTGGAAAGAAATGTGCCTGACTTCACATTTGGCAAGCGTCATCACATTTTGGCACATGCACTGAAGAGGACAGTGGTGCCTCTGCAGCCTATCACTTGGCCCATGAACCCTGTGCTGATTTCATTTTAGAACTTGGATGTCCCACGCACCTTCTGCAGCCTGTCTTTGAAGCCCCATCCACGATCCTTCTTGCACACAGGAGAAGTTCCTCCTGATCGCGCCGGCCCAGCAGCACGGACACGCCAAACGTGACACTGCCATCGAGTGCAGTCTCGGGACTGCAAAAATACTGGTGCTTTGTCAGGAAGCAGCAAGGGGAGAGGAGGCGCCTCAAAATCTTGCTGACAGGAGCCAATGAAGCATGAGAAACGTCTCCCACCCAACTGAACAAGGTACATCAGGCTCAAATAATGAGGCAGTGGGGAAGGGAGGGATGCAGACAGAACATAATGCTGTAAGTGCCTCAAAGCCACAACCGGCATTGTTGTCGTTGTTGTTGTTGTTGCTGTCAATTTTTGGCTTTGCCTGCCTTGCCACAGCAAAAGAACACCACTGAGAAGCACCACCCAAAGGTGACCTTTGTCTGTGCGCAAGGCTGGCTGCTTGATCCACAAGAATGAGATGCCCTTGCAACCAAGCTGATTACAGCTGTATCTGCAGTAACACAAGGTGAGAGTTTACACTTCCGTTCTGGTGTGCCATGAAAGTGTTGAGTATCTTGCTATCATCACTTCCAAATCATTTGAGTGAATAAAGTTTGGTTCATTCACGCTTAACCATGGATGTCAATATTAAGAGAGGGATGTTGCGGGTGTTTTGACCCTCTGTTTCGCGTTCTTTTTCAGGCGGTAAGGTCAGGCACACGTGGGATGGGGAGGATTAGGTTCCTGCCCTTCCATGTTCTTCGATTACCTGCTTGGGCAGAGACCAAACCAGTGGTGCTGGATGCGCCAGTACACAAACATTGTCCTGTTTGATGCATCCCTATTGATACATTTTACAGAACAGCTCGTCTTCCAGTACACCCTTGCCACGAAGATGCGCCCCAGCGCCCACAATTCACCTCATCAATTTCTTGCAAATTCACCCACCCAGCACGATCAAAACAGAACAAGAAGTTCTCGCAGCGCTTCCACACCGCGTTTAACACAATGCTTGACACATAGGCCTGTTGGCCACCCCTGTTTGACACAATAACCTCTTTCGCACGCTGATGTCCTGTTGATACGAACAGGCGACACATGGACCCAAATTACGCCGCTCCGCGTGGAACACGGGTTCAACACCGGAGCAACGACCGCAGCAACCACCTCTGAAAGGTCGGACAGGGGCGTTCGCCTCACCCACCCCCCAGTCCACCCCACCCGGCGGCCACAAGTTCCCGTTCGCCCAAAATCGCAAGTTTCAGAGCCTCAAAGGGCCCCAAACTCCCAAAACTTCATGCCCCTGTTCGCCCCAAAATGGCAAGTTTCAGAGCCTCGAACGGCCCAAAGCTCCAACAATTTCAGGCCCTCCGTTCTCCCGGGCGCACCTGGCCTGCAGGACGGTGCCCACCGTGCCGATCTGCGTCGCCACGACGACGACCCGGTCGTCGTACGCGCTGAGGACGAAGTCGGTTGAGACGCCCTCGATGTCGCGGAGGAAGCGCCGCGTGGGGACGCAGAACTGCGCCATGAGGAGACGGGAGGGGGGGGGACCGCCGGCCCAGGGGCGCCCGGGTCAGGCAGCTCGCCCCAGCGGCCGACCCCGCGTGGCCGCACGAACCTGGCCCCGGCCCCGATCCGGAACCCAGCGGGCGCACGTGGTGCATGATGCGCGCAGGGCTCCCGTGGAAACTGAACTAAACTCTTGGGACTGCCCCTAAGTTAGTTCCCTTTCTGTGAACAAGGGGAGCTGAGAGAAGAAATGAGAAGCGGGGCTCTTTGACCGCTTCGCACCACAGATTTGTGAAGCGAAGGGGTCAAAGAGATTCGCTGCTGGAAAGGGAACCCTGGTGTTGGATTTTGGAATTTTCAAGTCTGTTAATTCTTGTTCCTCGATAAGGGAAGTTCTGGCAATTTTCTAAGTACCCTACTGAGGTGACAAGCTTGAGGTTGTGTACTATTAGTTATTTGATTGGTTGATCTGATCTGCTGCAACCTTGTTTGAGTTGCTGAGCATGGCCTGGAATCAGTGAATCAAAGACGTACTAATTGTCATGTTCTGTTATAATTGTCCAAGAGCTCACTTGGAGAGAGCTTCCCTTTCCGCAAGCCCCAATGTACGAACCCTGATGTGTGACTAAGCTAGCACTGAGCCCTGAGCTGGGAATGGAGAACTGAGCTGGAAATTCATCAAAAGTAGCTATTTTTGTTGCGCACGTTCGTTTTGATGGAGTGTCAAGGCTGGAATTAGGGAAAGGATTGGCGGGCAACAAGCTTTCGTGCAAAATGTCGGTAAGGGGGCCATAAAAAACAACAAAACGTGCATTTTGCGCACTAGCAAAATGCAAGAAAAATGCCATAACAACAGGGATGCACACAAACGTGCCATTTTTTGGGGCAGCACACGCGGGAGGAAACCACAATGTTGCGCACAAAAAGAATTAGTTTGAAGCCGGTCGGGGACGCCTGCAGCCAACCACACTCAATGCATGCGACCCACAGGCTGTGGGTCCAGCATAGCTTCGCACTAACAATTACAATTGGCGATGCACACTATGGAAATTACAAGCCGCTAGTTATAGAAATGGCCCCTCCCTTGTCTAGCACATTTCATCCCAACGCTCCAGCTCCGCCTGGAGACGCCGTTTGTACTGGGGGTGGATGCACCCCCTCCCAACCCCATTGGCCTCCAACCAAACATCGCAAATGACGTTGTCGGAGGACACCTCCCCTGTATTTGCCGCCCTTCCACCCAGCGCCCATTCAGCTGGGCATCGTCTGCGGCGTCAAAAAGGAGGGTCCCCAAGTTGTAGGGGGGTCGGGGCTGGAACTCGCTCTCGTAGTACTCGACTGTGAATACTTTCTTCACCGCTGAATCACACCCCTCCGCGGCCCTGGCCCCCTTGACAAGGGCAATGTCGAAGCACCGGCCCCATTCCTTGGCATCGGCGTCGGACATGGCGATGGCCACCTGGTGGCCGGCTGCTATGTCTCGCGCGGCGTCAAAGGGGACATACTCTTTGTCGTTTGGGAGAGCGGAGAGGTGTCCAAATAGCAGGGGGCGCTCCCCGGGCACCGGGCCAATGTCCCTGCGGGCGACACCGCCAGTGTGATGGTGAGGCAACCACGGGGAGGGGGGGGGGGCAAGCAAGTGGAATCACCGCGGGCGGACGGGATGTTGCACACGGCGGCGCGCGTACCTTGCGACGGGTGGAGCGGGGGCGTTGGAGGCACTGCTGGGCGCAGTGGAGGGGGTGGCCAGCGCGGCGGGTGACAAGCTGTCCAGCCGAAGTGCGGCCCCCTCGTCAATGGCGAACGTGGGTCTGCCACTCCCGTCGAGAGGGAATGTGCGCTCGTGGGAGGCAATGAAGCCCTCCCACCATCGCACGGTTCTGGCCATCCGGTGGAGCTTGCGCCGTTTGATGTCCTCCGCGGCGGCGGGGTCCCCACACACGTCAAGTTGGCGCCTCCACCTGCCAATCTTCCCGATGACCCTCTTCTTGACGTCCTCGAAGTCCTGAAGTGCTGCCCTTGGCTCCCAGCGGAGGTCGGCAAACCTCGGGGCGGGTTTCCCCGGGACGAACACCGGCCATCCCCGGCCGTCGGGCGTGCCCACGCACGGGCTGTCCTCCCTGTCGTGTTCGCGGGCGAACACGACGGGCTCCCCCCCCTCCAGGACGAACTTAAAGGAGTGGAAGCACCTGCCCAAAGGATCGCACACAGCAATGAAGCATTGTGGAGCCGAGGAGGCGTCATTGCGGCGAGCGCCGTCCGCCGGCGGACCAGGCGGCAGGCGGCACACCGGCATATACCGTGGGGTGTACCCCTAAAACGCTGTCAGAAACGGCGCGGGTTTGCGCGCGTCGTGCGCGCGAACCTTAGTTGCCTGGTAGCAAACTTGGGAAGGCAGCGGACACAAACCACACCCTTGACTAGGAGAAGGGAGGGACCGTGTGGAGGACACGTCCAAGGGTAGGCGCACAGGTCCTCCCTAGCAGGCAAGTCGCTCATTGCCCACGAGTAGTGGCGAGGAGGACACGGCGACAGGGTGAAGCCGCTGCTTGCAATCAAGGCTGTGGGTGGCAAGCCGGGAAGAAAGTGACACCGCACGAGCTGGATCGGGGCTGTGGAAGGAAGCGAGGCGCACGTCGAGGCAGCAATTCCGCATTCGCGCGCGCGGCGCGCGCGCAGGCGCACGCCAGTCCCGCACACGACAAGAGCGGACAGCAGAGGTCGCCCGAGCCGGCCACTGCGAGCGCACCTTTTGTTGTCCCATCCCGTTCCGAGGCCTCTGAAGGTGTGCATACGGACGCCCGCATCCCCGTCCTCGCCGTCCTCCTCCTCCTCCTCGACGCCCCGCCGGCGGTCGCGCTTGTACCTCAAGAGGCGCCGGAAGTCGGCAATGCGGTCCACCCGCGTGTTCACCTTCCGCGAGCTCCCCACACTCGCGTGCTCCCCCCACGCCCGGTGCGCCACGCCCATCAGGTCCTCCAAGCAGAGCGCCCCCTCGCGGTTGATGGCGGAGGCAACGAGACTGAACGTGGCATCTATCTCCTGGTGCGTGTGGCCTACAGGCAAGAAGAAGACGCGCACCTCCCTGAACACCCCCTCCCCAACCAGCATGGTGCAGAACCCGAGGAGGTAATGGTTCTTATTGTCCTTCACCGTGTTGTTCATCTGCAGGTGCAGCACGGGGGGCAGGCCGGGCCGGGGGGGCAGGAGACCCGGGGCGGCGGCGTCGCAGCGGGCCACATCTCTGATCATCTTGCAGAGGCACGTAAGCGTGAGGTTGCTGGACGCCGCCCATTCCGGGAATGACCAGAAGCCCCACCATCCGTGGCCGTACGCGATCCCGCCCATCAGCTTGGTGGTCAGGGGCAGGCCCACCTCGTCCGCCTTGCTTTTGGCCATTTCGCGCGGGATCGCCGTTTTGGCCTGGTCCATGCCGTCGATATTCAGGTACAGGACCTCCTCGGGGTGGTCCAGGGCGTGCCGCCTCCTTTCTTCCATCGCCCTCCTCGCCGCGGCCACGTACGCCTCGTGCTTGTGGAGTATTCGCAGGGCGGTGTCCCTGGCCGGCCCCGTGGCGAGGTTGGTGGTCTCCCTCAGCCTCACGCACGTGTCGCACTTGGCGAAGGGCTGGTGCCGGTACGTGCGCACCTGGGGACGGCAACCGCAGAAAAATCGGGCTCAGGGCTCGTCGTCTGCACACTGCCACAGACGCCCGCAGCCAAACGTGCCTGGAGTGTCTGGAAGACGAGGGGGAGGGCCTGGGGCCGCGGGCCGCAGCTTACCTGGAAGTGGCGTTGAAGCCACGTCCTGCGGAAGGTGGTGTAGGAGACGGGCTCCTGGGGGGGCTGGCGGGCGGCCGTCGCTCGGCAGTAGTACTCGTAGACGGACTGCAGGGTGGAGAACAGCCCCGCCGGCAGGAACTCCTTGGCCTTGACCTCCCCGGTGCGCCGGTCCCTGACCGTGCGGTCGGGGAAGGGCTGGGCAAGGCGGCCGACGAGGTCCCGCAGCCAGTCGGCGCAGTCGTACCTCCCCTTCCCGTGGCGGTGGGTCCTCCAGTTTCCGTGGTGGCGCACCTTCGGCACAACCCCGCTCCGACCCCGCCCCTGCGTGGTCTTCCGGTACACGGTGTCGGCGCAGACGCCGTGCCACAAGGCGAACGCCTTGATGCACACAACCTTGCCCCTAACCCTCCACTCGTACCGCTGGCGACGGGGCACGGCGGGGACGCCGTCTCCACCTGGCCCCACTGCGGAGGCGTCTCCCACCCGGCAGTGCGAGATGTCCGCCCGGAGGTCAGCGTCCGCCTCGTCGAACCGACGAATCGCCCGCACGACCTTCCTGGCCACCAGCTCGTCGGCCGTGAAGAGTTGGTGGCAATGGCGGTGGCAGCACTGCGTGGGGACGCCCGAGGCAAGGGCGTCGGTGACGGCCCTCTCCATTTTCTTGAGCCTTCTCCTCTTCGCCGGCTTGGGCGAGTCTTCGGCGAGGTCGCGCCTGCCCCCCTGGCCATCCCCGCAGGTCGACCTTCGCTTCCTGGGGGACGTCATCTCCTCGAAGCGGTCGTGCATCATCTCGGCGGTCTCCTCTCGCACGCGGCTGGACGAGGCGCCGGACGCTGGCGTGGTGAGGTGCGAGAGGTACGAAGCCGGGATGTCGCGCGACGCGGAACTGCTGCCACTTCGCGGCGTGGCGCTGCTTGAAATGGACGAGGTCGCTAACTCCATCACGCACGCGGGTCTTGGACGATGGACAAAGAGCGCGGTGTCACTAATTGAACCCGGCGAGGTTGTCGGGGATCCGGTCAGTGGAGAAGGTGTGCCGCTCGCGAACTCGGGGGAAGCGCGGGCCCCCTGGGCAATCGTCAGCTGGAGAAGGGAACAGCGCCGCGCCGACGCCCTTAAAGGTTTGCGCGCGCCGCGCGCGCAAACACCGATCAGCAACACGTAGACTTTGATCATGAAGTGGACCGCTCGAAAACAGTTTGCACGAACCATTGTGCCTGCCCGACGACATTGTCGCATCAGGCGAAGGGTCTTCTGGAGCTGCGTTTGCGTGCGTCGTGCGCGCAAACTGCAAGGCCCCCGACCTTGCGGGTGGACCGCGACGCAGGTCCGTTCCGCGCCACTGCCGTCCGTTCACAACCATGTTCGGACTGGCGGCGGTCTGCGAGCGCTGTCGGCCGTGCGTTTCGCGCCGACGGCATCCGTGCTCGACTGGCATGGGGAGGAGACTCTTGCGCGCGTGGCGCGCGCGAAGGGGGGCTCGCTCCGCGTCGCGGGCGTCCATGCACGTCGGCGCGGGCTCGTGCCCCACGCACTGCAAGGGGAGGCAGATCCGGCGTCACATGTGGTGGGCTGCACGCGCGCGCCGCCCGCGCAAAGACACCACTGGGCGAAGGGTCCACATGTGGCGGACCGCCGGGGGAGGCCGGCGCTCAGCGCGGGCGTCCCACGGTTCTTGGCGTGCTCTTCCCGGGCAATAATGGGGGCGGCGAATCCGCCGCCCACATGTGGGGAGCCTCTTTAACGCGCCGCCCAGCTATGGCTACCACCAGACGGGGATGAGGGCCACATGTGACGGCTTTGCCGGAGCCTCCGCGAGGCGAGGGCGAAGCTTCCGATGCGTAGCGGCCGGCCATCGCAACTGCCGGCGGCGGCTGGATGCTGGGCGTCTGGTGTGGGAAAAGAACGAAACCAACGCCGCCCGGCGTAGCGAAGCGCCGTGACCGGGGCTGCCAGCGAGGCGCCCGAGGAGCCTGGCAGCGTAAGCGGCGAGGCGCCCCGGATAAGCGGGGGTAATGCGTCACGGTCCCAGCGGCGCGGCGTGCTCCTCCATGCGCGGTGGACGGGCGGCGGCACGGCGACAAATGACCACACGACAACGAGAGCTGCGTATGAGGCCCCGGGAGAATCTGCCGAATCGGAATA
This sequence comes from Ostreobium quekettii, assembly GCA_905146915.1. Classification (NCBI taxonomy): domain Eukaryota; kingdom Viridiplantae; phylum Chlorophyta; class Ulvophyceae; order Bryopsidales; family Ostreobiaceae; genus Ostreobium; species Ostreobium quekettii. Next base: position 106,514 of record CAJHUC010001130.1, read on the forward strand.
TTCGCCATGTCAGGATTCGGGCGCGTGGCCACCACGCGGCTGGGGCCTCCCTGACCACGGGATTGAGTGATGGGCGTGTGCCCGGCACGTGCCCGAATCCTGACGTGGCGAATATTCCGATTCGCGAATCACGGGGATCGCCGAGCAGGCGATCTTGTCCCGCGGGGCGCGTGACCTTCCCGCTGGCCACCCGCCCGCCCGTCCCGAGCCGCCCGCGCCCGGCGCGTGGTCTTGTCGCCCAGCCCCAGCCAGCACCCATCATCGCCAGCGGGGCTCGCCATCTTCTGCCGCCATTTGGTTGCCTCGCCAGCCGATTGCGAAAGGAGCTTCGTTGCCAGCATTGCGGTCGTGGGACGGGGTTGGCATGCACCGCGTGACGGCCGGGTTCCCGCGCGCGTACATGGTGGGCAGTTTCCATTGGAGGCGAGGTTGCTGCGATGGGATGGTGTGCCGTTGATGTGCGGTCACATGTGCGCGCGTTCCTGGTAGGCGCGACTGAGAGGTGCAGGGTTTGCGCGCGCCACGCGCGCAAGCGCCCCACATGTGGCGGACTTTGCCTGGAACAGGAAAGGGGACCGCCGATGAAATCATGCGTCACATGCAAGCCGCAGCCGGCCGGCGCCGTTGTTCGCAGCTGCCAGTCGATGGAGGTGGCCACATGCGACCAACCATCCGCCCCGTTCATTGTCCTGCAGCGCTGCCGGCCAATGCCGCAAGCTGCACGAACACGTGGGATGTGCCCGGCGGAACGGGCCTTCGCTGTCGTTGGATAGTGGAAGAGCCAGTGCCAGCTTGCGCGCGCAGCGCGCGCAAACAGCAGGCCGACAAAGCAACAGGCTGTCTCAGAGCAAGGCAATGATGCGATGTCTCACAATTTTACAAGACTGTCTGTCTCAAATCCCCCCCCCCCGCACAGCACAGGTCCGCACTACTCCGACATCGTGGAGTGGGAGCCAGCCTCGGAGGCCTGCGTCTCTGCGACCCCGGTAGCCAACGGGGACGAGGTGGGTTTGTGGGTCCCTCTGGCAATGCAGGCGTCGCCGGCGCCATGATCCCTGGCCTCGACAGCGGCGGCTGGGGCCTCGTCGACGGGCTGGTGCGCTGACGCGGATGCCGTCGCGGCCTTCAGCGGCGCCTTCAGCGTGGACCGCCACCGGTCCTCCTCTTCCTTCGAGGGCCACTCCTCGTAGCACCCCGCCCAGACCGCGGCTTCCAGGGCCTGCTCCGTCTCCGCCGTGTCGTTGTAGTCGTCTTTGTTCATCCGGTTCTACACGGTGAAGTCCTTGGCTTGCTGGAGGGTCAGGGCCCTCCCCGCCGCTAACGTGCGGAGGAAGTACCTGGTGTCCGCGAACACCTCCCGGGCGAGGGCGGGCCCCCTGGCCTTGATGAGGCCAATGTCCTCCCGGGGGATGGACCGGAAGAACGGCTCGGCCAGCCTGGCGCAAGCCCCCCCGAACATCCACTGGATGCCGTTCATAGCGACCTCGTCCTTGAGGAACGCCTGGAAGTTCTCGGGGAGCGGCGCGGACCCGGTGGCCGTGTGCTGCGAGGACAAGCAGTCGAGGGTGAGTACCGGGAGGAAATGAGGATCGTCTGCTGTTGAGGGTTCGCGCGCGCAGAGCACGCAAACAGGGGGGGATTGTACTCACCGCATCGTCAATTAGACCAGGCCTCTCCAGTGACTTTGCCACCTCCTGCACGGCACGGGATTCCGGGTTGCGCCGGGCCTCCAGCGCGGCGAACAGCTGGCCCTCCCGGTGGAAGAGCGTCTGGAGGCGGCTGCGGGCGCAGCTGTTCTGCACGGCGTCCGTCTCGAATCCCAGGGCGTCGCATCCCTCCAGGAGGGCGGCGACCATCGCAGTGCCGGTGCCGTTGCACAGGCTCAGCACCGACCCCTGGCTCGGGGACAGCAGGCGCATCAGGAGCCGCGACTCCTCCAGCGACTTCTGGGTGCGGTTCACCTTCCGCTTCCGGTCCCCCACCAGCACAGCGTCCAGCTCGTGCCGCCTGCACTTCGACGACGCCTCCGGCTTGGGGAAGAAATATGTCATCCTCCCCCCCAGCCGGCCCCCGAGGTCGTCCGCCCTCACACCATCCTGGCCGTGGTTAATCTTCACGACCAGGATGGGGATGCCGTGGCCGGGCGTCTTCGCCCCTTTACGGAGGTGGGCCTTCTCGTCGCGGCCCATGGTGATGACGAAGTGACCCCTGACGGGGTACTCCTGCTCCGTGGCCCACTCGTGGATGGCCTCCAGCATCGCGTGGACGTCCTCGTGGCGGGTGTAGATCGCCGCGTTGAAGTGGCGGGCGCCGTTCACGCGGGTGGCGGAGGGTGGCAGGATGCCCGAAGCGTGGCAGGCGTCCAGCGCCAGGCGGACGTCCGCACCCTTCCAACGCTCCTCCTCCTTGTCCCAGGGAAGGCCGACCTCTGGGTCGTGCTTCTTCATTCCAAAAGGTGGGTCGATGAGGACGAGCTCCGCCTCCTGGGACCAGCCCTCCGCGTGCTTGTAGGCGGCCCGTTCCCTGGCGTCGCCCTCGACGAGCCGCGCCTTCACAACCTTGCGGTGGGAGAGGAGCGTGATGGGGGCGTGGTGGCCGAAGTCCACACCCAGCCTGGGGACGACCCACCGTGCCACCTGCATCGGCCGCCACGGCACGAACCCCCCAGCCAGCGCCCGCCTGCGGACCTCCTTCTCCATGGTAACCTCCTGTCCCAGCACGCGCAGTGCGCATAGGCAGCCAGTGTCATGTGGGCCCGCTTGGCCAGGGGATCGGGGAGGTGCTGGTCGTCCAACTGAATGTCGGCGTCTATGGCGGGGAACCGAATGGCCATTGTGTGCCTCCTACTGTCCCCCTCCTTTTCGGGCTTCGGGGGTGTCGGCGGCCGGGGTGGCAGGTCATGGCCGGGTATCCACTCCGGGGTTTCCTTTGACTGAAGGTCGGCGTCAGTGAATTTGGCGGGGGGGTTGTTGTAGATGTCCCACCGCCAGCCCCTGGCCCGGGACCCCATGAACGGCTTGAGAAAGTCGAAGAGGTCGGCGGTGGTGAACCCGGCGTCGCTTCTCAGACCATCCAAGGTGTCCTCCCGCGACAGGTCATACTCGACCTGCTTCTGTGTGATGCCCGTGGTCTGCCTTGGATCCGCCTGCGCAGCGCACATGCCGTTGATGCAACAGAAAGAACAAGCGGGGAATGGGGGTCGGGGTTTGCGCGCGCAGCGCGCGCAAGCGTGTCGGGACGTCGCCGTGTTAAGAGGACAGCGCCGGCCACAGGCCAGGAGGATGCCCTTCACTCCCGATCCGCGCTTGCGAGGACGGCATCGGGACCACGCCCTCGACAGAACGGGTGCAGAAGACGCATGGGATTGACGGGAGTTTGCGCGCGCGGCGCGCGCAAACGCAACGGGATGCTGCCGCGTCCAGGGGACCGTCACACCCACCGTGCCAACAAGGTACGCCAGCTCCCAAAGCCATTCGACGACAGTGGCCTGGAGAAAGCAGAGGACGTCGGCCGTGCTGTACAGAAGGGGAGGCTGCCGCCGCATCCATTGGCGGCTGGCGCGGAGGAAGGGCTCCAGGAAGTCCGCCTCGTCCGTCGTCATGAACGAGAGCCCGGTACCGGCTCCTGTCAGGACGAGGTTGTCCCTCTGGTCCGGCCTGACGAGGACCTTGGCCTCCGTGTCATACGCCAGGTCCCCGGCGCGCAGGCGGAATTTCAGCAGGGTCTCCTCGCGCGCCTGAATGGAGCCAGTGAGGGACCCGCACAGGAGGGCGTGCGCCGACGTCACCTTCTTCAGGAGAGTCTCCCCGTAGCCCCCCACCCGCGCCTCCTCAGAGATGGCGTGCGTTGGGAGCAGGAACTGGGGGAGCCAGTGCTCCTTCGAGGCGTCGCTCACGCCGAGGTCCCCCAGCAAGTCGACGTATTTGGGCCCGTCCGGCAGCTCCTGCGCCTTCCTCATCTTGAGGGGCAGGGGGTCCCTGGCACTCCTGTCCAGGGATAGGACGAAGTTGCGCTGGGTGGAGTTCCTGCAGGCCTCCAGGGACGACCGGACGTCGAGGTTCCAGCCGGCCACCAGCTGGAACTGGGCCCCCCACCTCTCCTGCACCTCCTCCGCCTTCACACCCTCCACCTTCGGAAGCCTGGTTTTCAGCACCGTGCAGAGGTAGTTGTAGGTGTGGAGGCGGGCTGTCCACTCGGGCGCGTTCTCAGGCGAACCACCGCTGCGTATTTACCCACTGCTTGTTTGATAGCCACCTCCACATGCCGCCAAGGATGGCCCCGAAGGTCTCCACGTAGTAAGACTCGGGGTACGCGGAGACGCTCTTGAGGTACGCCCGGTGCACCGCGCGTTCGTGGGGACGGACTGTCGGTGACAGACCCGCCACCTCCGACTCCCCCTCCAGGGCGCGGATCATTCGCATCCACGCCCCGTGGGCCGGCTTCCCCATCAGAGCGATGTTCATCTCGGCGGTGTAGATGCGGGAGGGGGAGTTTCGCGCGACAGAGCCCATGTATTTTTTCATGCTCTGGTTTTTGCGGCTGAGCGCCTGCGTCGCAGAAAAGCAGCCGGTCAGGAATATGCGAACCGTGGTAACGCGGAAGTGTCCGGGTGGCTGAAGCGGTGGGCGCATCCTGCATCGAATTGCGGAATTGTGAATCTGGGTTTGCGCGCGCCGCGCAGGCGAACAACATCTCTGCAGCGATGGCTGATCAGGCGTGCGTAGTGCAGTGGGAGGTGGGGCTGTGCGAAGGAAGCACACCTCATCGCGGGCTTTCTGCATCTCCTCGGCGCCGAGGCCCTTCTCCCGGGCTATCTCGAGCTCCCTCTCGTACTCCACCTCCACCTCCGCCCGCTTCTTCGCCTCCCGCCTGTCTTTCTTGTCGACCTGGACGGACGCCTCCTGGGGCCGCTCCATCGTGTTGTTCAGGCGGGTGAAGAACTCGAACCAACGCTCCGCGTCGGTGACGGGCGTCTCCACGCGCTGCGGCTTGGCGGTTCCGGGGGGCATCCGCGGCGGGCTCCCGAGACTCACCCACATCTCGCGGATGAAGGGGATGACGTGCACGGGGGAGGTGTGGTCGGAGTAGTTCCCGATCACCTTGGCGTCCTCCGACCGCAGCAGATTCTCGGCCCGTGCCAGGAACCGGAGGTGGTCATCCCCCAGCTGCTTCCGGAAGAAGAGGTAGACCGCCCGGTACCGCTGGACGCCCTCCCGGCCCTGCTTCAGCAGCCTCGCGTGGGCCTCCGTCGAGTGGTTGCCCACGATCGTCACGAAGGTGGGCTTGTGCGGGTCGTCGGCCCGCCCCCTGGGGTGGTGCAGGGTTGTACTCAACGCAGGCGAGGAGCTCCTCGACGCCCTCCCCCTTCATCCACTTGTTGTACATCCCCTCGATCCTCGCCTTCGCCGCGGCGTCCTCCCTCCGGTAGTCCACCACGACCACCGCCGGGGTCAGGTTGATGGCCCAGAAACTTCCGTAGAAGTACCGGACGTGGTCCTCGACGAACGCCCGAGTCGTCAGCTCCACCGGTGGGCGGTTGTTGAAGACGAGGGGGTCCCCGCGGTTGGTGTACGCCGCCGCCGACGACAGGAGCGTCAGGAACGAGTCCTGAATCTCGATGCCGCGGCTCCCGAGGGTCTTCCCGTGCACCAGGCGCACGTGCTCCTCCAGACCGCCATAGGCAAGCCGCCTCCAAACGCCCAGCTGCCCCGGCGCCTTCCCCTCGTTCTCGGGGACGTCGCGGTGGCAGGCCGCAAAGTCGTACCCAATGTTGGGGTCGATCTTCGCCTTCGCCGCCACTGCCGTGTCGCCACCTTGCTTGGCGCCGGCAGCACGACTCCTCCCGGCCCGTGGGGCCCCGCTGGCCTTGTCCTCACGCAGTCTTCTCCTCTTCATCGGTGGCCCCTCTTGCTCCGGCGCGGGTTCGGAACCCGCCCCGGCTGCCGCAGGAGGGGCGGTCGGCAGCTGGACAACCGTAGGGAGGGCCTCCTCCCCCGAGGGACCCGCCACCGGCTGGTCGCAAACCTCCGCCAACTCCTGCATGACCTCCGCCACTTCCAGAATGTCGTCCAACCTCATCTCGTCCACGCCAATCTCCTGGTTTGCGGACTCTCCCTGGGCGGCGACTTCGCCGGGCTCCAAAACGAGTTCCGGCCGGTTGGCCCGGAGGAACCCCAGGATCCGCTCCATGACGTCCGCGGGCAGGGTGTTGTGCTGGCGGCTCGCCAGCGCGCGGAAGTAGCAGTCCCGGGAGCAGGCCTGGGAGATGCCCACCCCCTCGCCCTCCGCCTCGAGTGCCGTCTGGATCTGAAATCCGCAGACGACGTGGACCGCCCTCTCGCGGTGCGAGGGGTGCGGGGCTCTCCGGTGATCGCGATACTCCGGCAGATGTAAATTCCACAGACTCCTTGAGGCGGGTCCGAACGCACCTCCTGCATCTCGCCTTCCCCTTGGCCGGCCGGTGCCTCCGAAGAGTCCATGACCTCGTCTGTCGGTGGTGCTTGCGCAGGTTGAGAAGGAGGCGGCGGCGGGGGCGGATCCTGGGCCTCCTCTTCGGGCGGCAGTGGGGGTGGCGCCGCTTCCAGAGGGATGTCGTCCTGTGGCGGGGGCGGAGGGGGTGGCGGGGGAGGTGGCGGGGTCGTGCCCCGATCCGAATCAGTCCGGGGGGCGTCATGCTGCTCAGCTTGCTCCTCGCCCGGCATCGTCACCACCGCGGGCTCCTCCACGTGGATTGGCATGTCGACCTCGACGTTCGCCGATTGTCCGGCAGCCTCCGTCCTCCTCCTGGTGCGCATACTGTCTGTGATCGCCGTCTGCCGCCTCTTGGGTTCTTTGTGCACTTCGCCCTGCAGAACAGCGAAAACTCTTTGCAAGTTGTCGACTGCCGACACAGAACCTTCGAATGAAGGTGGCAAAGCATGGTAGCTTGCGCGCGCGGCGCGCGCAAGCTACACCCTGACGGTCCTTGCTGTCGGCTACAAACTCGCTCCCGGCGATGCGTGGTGCCCGCCCCCCTTCGTGCTGCCTGTTCGTCAACCGGCCGGCCAGGACAGAGATAGATCGAGTGATGGACAATGGTTTCTTTCGACGTCAGCTGCTCCTCTGGCAGGGAGTTTGCGCGCGCGGCGCGCGCAAACCCCCAGCGTTTCGAATACCGTTCCATTGCGTCGGGTCCCTGTTGAACACGTTCCAACTGTCCCGCAGCTGACAATGAGACCCGGGATGGCAGCATCGCGGCGGTCGGTGCTCGTTCGGTGCCGTTTGCGCGCGCGGCGCGCGCAAACGGCTACGGCTGGGACCCACGCATTATTTCATCATATTCCTTTTCATTCCATTACTCATGTCCGACTCAAGAAAGTGTGTCAGTATTGCGTCGCCTCCCCCCCCTTCGCGCATGGGCTCTTCGAAGGCTCTGGAACTTTCCACTGTGCTGCCGGATCCGCGCTGACGCGGCATGCGCACGCGCGCAAACTCGGGCGCGCGGGTGCTGCGGCGCCCGCCATGCGCGGGGGCTCCCGCCCCCTCTGCGCCGGCCTCTCGCCCCGCGCCGCATGCGCACCCGCGGCGACACCGCCCCACCGCACCGCTCACCCTCCCCCCCCCCCATGCGCCCCCCCGCGCCCCACAGACCGCGCCGGCCCCTGACCCCCTTCGCTCCCTCTCGTGGGTCGCGCACCTTGGCCCTCCGCGCGAACGTCCTCTTGGGCGACATGGTGGGCTTGGGCGGCGGCTCTGGCTGCGGCGGGTTGGGGGCTATGCTGCGAATGGGGGGTGTCGCGGAATAAGTAGCCGACCGCGCAGGGTTGGTGTTGGAGGATCTTGACATTCGCTTTTTCGCAGATCTTGAGATTCGCAGGATCGACACGTCACGTCGTCGCGGAACGGTGGCGGGTATTTATGGAGACGCCCGTGGCCACTCGCTACCAGTTGCTCCGCTCCGCCCCAGCCCAAGCCCACCACGCCCCCCGCCGCAGGCCGCCAATCGCCGATCGCAGCCGAATGGCGGACGGGCGCGTGAACCGCGGCTCCGCCCCTGACCGCCTCCCCAGCGGGGCGTGCCCCGAATGGGTGGGCAGCCCCCCATGGGCCGTGACCGGC
>CAJHUC010001131.1:0-37335 GCA_905146915.1 Ostreobium quekettii
GCCCGCCTGAAACGATACCCCGGGCGTCGATTCCAGCTCCTTGATGAGCGAAGCCAGGCGAGGGACGAACGACTCTAGGAGTGTCTCTACCTTGCTCGTGAACTCCACATTGCGGCCGCCATGCAGCGCCTTGCACATCAGCCGCCAGCGCTTCTGGCACTGCAGAACGTAACACTTTTATTCGTGGTGAATTATCTAAACCAATTGCACGAGCTGGTCCATTTTAGTGCCGACACAAGATTTGCACAAACATCGAGCAGGGGGAACAAAAATTGCGAGACACGTGCAATTCTCGCCAGCGTTCCCTGAATTCTCAGGTGTTTCGATATTTCTCGTTGATTGCAAATGCAAAACAGCATGAATCACTGCCCTTGTCCCAATAATGTGATGTCGGTGCTGGGCGCTACGATCCTTGGTGAACTCTGTATTCCTGTTTTGTGCGTACAAGACGTCATTGCACTATGCAAACTGTTGGTTGCGAGAGGCGATGGAAGGACGCATTGCATCCAACTGACGCCTTCAACACCGCAATCAACTTCCCTGCAAATCTGGGCACAAGGTAAACAACGTGACGTTCTTCGGCGTACAATCGCACAGGTGATTGATACTGCTTTTCTCAGGCACATTAGGCGGCCAACATGTACCCCTTCGCTTGGCCACGACAGATCCTGTTTCGTTCATTGAATGAACGCTTACAACAAAATCAATCAATCCAGAAAAAAAAAACTATCTGCTGATTTGGGTTCCAAGACTTCAGGAGAGGGCCACAGATGTGCAACATGAGCGGGAGTTGGGCGTTAACTGCACCTGTGACGCTGTTCGGCCAGGCACAAGGTCGTCCCAGCAGACATCCGACTCCTGGCTCTCCCCAGCGAAGTACAAAGACGCAAGCAGCCATTTGTCTTCGCCTTTTCCCCACTGACCACATTCAACCATTGACGGCATACTTGACGTGTACCTGCTCAAGCCCACCAGGAACGCAGGCACATCATATGCCCTCAGTGCCTCTCTGGACGTCACTGTGCTAATCATGGGGCATTTCCCAGATATCGCAGAGAGTGGCATGCAGCTTCCAAGTTGAGTTGACCATTCCAGGCTATGAGATTGGGTTTGGAGTCCGGAAAAGGGCCATGGACACAGGGTGCAACAGCAAATGAGCTGAATGGAATTGGGCATGAACACTGGACATATCTGCAGTCCAACTACGTGAACCTGATGGAGACAGGCACTTGCAAAATGTTACAGCACCCTGTCATCTGATAAATAACCGCATAGGAATAACCAGATGGGACTTGTGTATAATGGTTAATATTCGATTGTGGGTCAAATTCTTTCTATTCAGACCACTGGAGCAAACAAGCCATTGCAATTTGCGGCGATGTCTGATTTGCACACACACACACACGCACACACACCTCCTCACTTCTGAAATGCTGGCATCCCTTCCTCGATATTGAACATTTACAACCACAAGAACACTACCACCACTGCCACAAGAACCTTTTGGGTCCACACCATCTTGTGCTTTCTTGTGAGATGGTATGAGGCCCACAGCTCTTCAGTTACGACAGGGACAGTGGAAATTGCACTCCTATTTGATGCAGTATTCAGAATTGAAGCCAGAACTTTCCTTGCCCGCTGCACACTGCACAGACGCAGAACACCCATAACTCACTTACCATTCTCGCAGGCACTGTCGCTCATTCCGTGTTTCCATCTTGGATGCGATAAGGTCCCAGTTGATGTCATCCCGTACCTGCCGATCGTCTGACTTGTAGCTCAGCTTCCTCTTGAGGGAGTCTGCCACCTCTTCCAGGGTGAAGTACTCCAGCTGCAAGCGCTCGCTGTGCTCCTCTCGTCCCCGCATTACATCGTCCACCAGCCACAGGTACTCCAACACGATCTCCTGAAGTTTCTGGCTCTCCTGCTCACTCCACCCTGTGTGCAGAAGGTGCCAAGGTTGCCGCAGGCAAGTCACATTAAAATCTGTGCGAATTCTTAGAGATTCGCAAAGAAATACGTAGTGTAAAAACGTGCACTTGTGACAAGGATGTGGCAGCTCAGATGCGCACGCAAATGGACCACCAGCAAAGCACAGATACAGGCTGAACAACACAGTGCATCTGAATATCCATCTGAATACCTCTTTTTCTTCCTGGCAATTTGTTTAGGTTTGCAAATTGCATACTTGTTTCCTTTCCTATGTGGGATAGGTTTGTCCAAGCACCATAGCTTCATTCCTCTGCAACAACAATATCAGCAGTGCCCTTCTTTTGTTCCCTGTGCTTTTCTTGCCTACCATGGGCTCCAAAGTCACAAGGTCAGTGTTCTGTCACTCTGCTACATTGTCTTGAGCAATGCATCACATGAACCTACTGTTTGTCTTTGGCAGGCCTTGCTGTATCCACCTCCATCGATACTTGCAACTGGGGTGTGAGCGGCTCAGTTCAGCAGAGATCTTCCTCCATTGGTAGCCCCATTGACTGATCAACTCCGTGAGCTTAGCATCCTCCTCAGCTGTCCAACTGCCCTGCGAATCCACAGAAAGTGCTGAGCATGGCTGGCATTGCCACATTTTCTTTCCACAAAACCACTGCCGCTCACATTTGCCAAATATTGGAATACAATATTGGAATAGAGCGTAAGTGGCCGAAAGTGTCAATCAGACAACAGGCCTTGAACGCTGCACATGCAACAAAGAATTGTGGCATATGTAGTACTGTGAAACAGACAGCCTCACAGGAAACCCGGATCAGTGCCAGGGTGTTTTGGTGCATTCATACTCAGTGAACACATCTAGCAATTCACAACAGATCACTCCCCTGCCATTTACTAGGGGATGCAGGGCGTTCTTCACAAGCACAAGCATGGGCATTGCATGTTACCAACGTGAAACTAACAAATGAGGGCGGTCTCCAAAGGATGACCTCGTGCATGATCGTGTGCAAGCACCCTTATCAGTCATTTGGATACTGAACTCTGGGCACCGAGCATGAGTCACATATGTAGGAAAATTCTGGAACTATCACAATGACACGAATCAAATCACCCTGGTCCCCCTCTTAGATCAATAAGCAATCTATTTGTTCGATCCTCACATAAGCAGTCAAAGAGGAAATTCATAGGCAGAGCAACTGCTCACATTCCCATGTTCACACCCACAGCACGTTCAACAGAGAGACTCCAATATTGAAGGAATGTCTACGTGCTAAATCGGTTCCATCTCTGTGTCTGTTGACATTGCTCTTGTTCTGTGAGACAGTCATCGGCATCTGGATATAAACTAGGAGCCAGCACGAAGCAGGACGAGAAAAACGCAAATCACAACACCATATTAGTAACTGGAGCCGTGAATGACAACTACATTTTCAGCTGTGTGGTCCCCATGCAGAATCTGCACTGTTGCTTCATATTCACCCACACCAATGTCAAGAATTACCACAAATTGTTCACAAAGGGCCAAGAAAAAAGCACCTGAAACTTGTCAAGTTTGGGCTGGAGCAGTTAAAAGGCAGTCTCACAGAACCTCTGTACTTAGGAGGCAGTTCCCATTCTGTGAAGGACAGTTTTCACCAGCCATGCCAGTTTTCTGCTCTCAACAGACAATTACACCTGTTTGTATGCTTTCTTGAACACCAACGCCTTTGCCCTGTCGTAGATGTGCCTTGGCTTCCTGTGTGGAATGTAGTCCTTATGGATCCTGTACCACATCCCCTTAGCCCCACCCGAGTGCTTCTGCCCCTTCCGATTAAACATCCACTCTGTCCATAGTTCCTCATCGGGTATGCCACACTCTGTCGCGATTGCCGCAAGTGCCCGTTCAAGGGCCTCAGTTTCATCGTCCGCCCAGATGCCTGTTTTCATGCCCTTCACATTGGGCATGTCCCACATGGGGCACCTGCCGTCCAGGAAACACACAGAGATGGTTTGAACTTCGAATTGTGGGTGTCACATTTCTGCAAGTGACATGGCAAAGTCCTTGCACCAAATGTTGCACTGATGGGTTCTGACTGTATGTTTAAGGTGTGCTAATAGTACTGGTCAACAAATGACAATATGCTGCCCTGCACACCTGCAGGCGATGTTTTGCGATGAGCTGAGGTGTATTGGGTTGAGATTGGGGACACATTGTGAGTTGCTTGCAGCCGCACACCACCCTTCAACTGCAGCCAGTTGTTTTATGAAGGCAGAGAGAACAATGGCAAAGAGGCACACAAGAAACGGATTCCAAACAGGCGTAGGAACCGATGAAAGTGCTTGTTGGATCCAACATGAACTGGCCTGACACTTAAGTGTGTGGAGGGGCAGCAACAAGAAGATTTGAACGAGGAAAGGTTCTGCTAGCCAAGGCTAGTGACAAAAATGAAAAGTTGCCCATTTGTGGTCACTTGCACTTAACAGCACACACATGGCCTCGTGCCTGCTCCCGTGGGTCCAATACCAATATCAGCCACTGTTGAGTATCTCTGTTTGTATTACTCTATTCCAGTATGCCAATAGCTTTGGGTTTTGTTTTCACAATATATATTTTAATTGAAGTGATAAAGCTTGCACAACAATCTAATGGTTCATGCAGTAGTCCTCAATGGTATGTGCGGCTAGAAGCAACATCACTGCAGCAGCACGATAACGCACACTCTGCCTGTCCTGCGCCTCTTGTCCTTCCCACCCCCAGTACTCTCTCTTGCTCCCATTTCATCCCCATCATCGGTGAAACCCATGACCATCTCCCCATCTCCACCACCATCATGGCTGTACTTTTGCCTGGCAGCTTCCCTGGCACGCTGCGCAGGACAAGCAGGTCAGTACCAGAAGTTTGGCACATTGAATTACAATTCAATAGCAAAACAGTGAGCAACATTTTAAAAGCAACAATGATGCTCAATAGTTGGGAATCATGGCAAAGAATTACCAGATCACTCAAATTCAGGCAAATGTGTGGTGAAACACAATTGTTTGAAACTGCAGTTGCAGAAGCACTGCCCCTCTGTGCTGAAAGTTACTCCCTGTCATTTGCACATCACATCAACAAGCACTGCAATCAGAAATAGATTTGATACGCCTGCAGTGATAGACTCCATCGATGTGTTAATAGACAACCTGCTCAGATCTGAACAGCTGTGCAGCCATGCAAGAATAGTGGCGGCCAATGGGAACAATTCTTTTGAGCACAAAAAAGGGCATGTGCGTGTGAAAAAGCATCCAGCATCACATAGGAGACAGTTGCCAAATGATGTTAACATAGCAAGTTATAACATTTCCGTGAATTGCGATCAGTGCAGAATTCCAACATCAAAGAGGGTTCCTACTGGTACGCCATCTCAAGTTGTGCAAATGCCAGCAGCGCATTCAATACAGGTGATTCATCACCCTCACGTTCACCTTTTTGTCCACCTTGCTCACGCGCCTCAAGGCATTACCCAGCAGGGCGTGCAAGCCATCCTTCGCCACCACCCGTTGCACATTGGGGCTTGTTCCCGAGCGTTTGCAGACATCAGACTGCTCAAAAGCATTTGATGGTGTGGCCAGTGACTCGGCAGGCTTGGTAGACATCGCCAGCACCTGAAAGAGGGGTTCATTGTCACAGTTTACATTTGCACTTCATAGCATTTTTATTCAGCAGGCTCAGATAGAGGCAACATTTCCATCACTGGAAGCACAAACAGGCGCTTTGACTGCAAAGCTGCTTTGGTGCAGTGCTGTTTGCTTGCATCAGCCAAACAGGTCAAGTCTACCACTGGCAATCTTGCACCTTCCAGGCAATATCGGCTGGCGACAATATCTGCTCCCTTGGCAACCTTAGAATTTTGCTCCACAGGCTCTGCACATTGTCTAGTTTCCATACTGGGCCTACCTTGCTTTCACAAAGTTGGCAAAGGAGTCCCTGAGAGAAGAAGTGTGGAATAAAATTTCAGTTGCCATGATGAGACTGGCTGGAAATATCGCCAAAGAACAGTGGAAGAAAACAACTGTTGCTGCTTTGGGGGTGGCTGTATCAAATTCATAGAAATGCCAAGAGATCAGGGCAAAAACCAACCCCAGCACATAAAATGCAGCTGTCTTGATAGAAGTGTGCCGGAGCAAAACCCTCGTGATCAGTTTGCAATTCAACTTCGAATTCTCAGCACGGATGTGCATAACGTTGCGATGGCTTCCTAATCAGGCCGAGGGGGCCTGAAGGATGTCGAGCACACCCATTGAACGCAGCAACTGCTGCAACAGCCAGCGCAGGGCAATCCAATGGCAACTCCCGGAAGCTGCTCCCACCTTGCTGTAATGCAGCCCAGATTCCGTCGCGACTAGGTAGCGAACAGCACCCACATGACGCAATCCTTGCCGTAACACAGCTTGGGGTTTTCGTGGTCCAACCGACTCAATGCAACTCGCTTGATACAACGCACTGCCGCTCCGAACAATGAGCTGCAAGCTGGCCCGCGTTCATGCCTCGCCCACGCCCACCGCCGCGGCCGCTCCCGACGCTGAGTCGCCGGGCTGCCAAGCCCAGCGCTGCGTGGCGTTGCTGTTGGCGCAGTTGCTTGTGAACCCAAACTACTGCGCCTGGTTGCCTCGCACCAGTGGCGATTCTATTAGTACCCCAACCTGCCAAGGTTGCCTGGATTCTATTAGTACCCCAACCTGCCAAGGATGCCTGTTTGAGGTTGTGTATTATTAGCTGTTTGATTGCTTGATCTGATCTGCTGCAACCTTGTTTGAGTTGCTGAGCACGGCCCGGAATTAGTAAGTTAATGGCGTATTAATTGTCCTGTTCTATTGCCTATGTACGACCCCTCTGACGTGTGACCAAGCCAGAACGGAGCTGCGAGCTGGGCAATGGAGAGCTGAGCTGGATTGCCGAGTTAAACTACATGAATCGTTACTAAGGGAAACATCAGCCGGGAATGCATCATCAGTAAGCTATTTTAGTTGTGTACAATCATTCTGATGGAGTGTCAAGCCCGGAACTAAGGAATATTTTGAAGGGTATTATTGACTTCATCATGTTTTACTGATTTGATTGATTTGATTACTGGATCACTATGGAGGGACGTACTTGGGACTGAGCGTGATTGTCGGGGAGTGGCCTTGCTTGCTGGGGACTGAATTGAGCCGGTTGTATGGAATGTATGATGGGTTGTACCACGCTGGGGACAAGTGTTGGAGAATTTGAGACGTTTTGGGGACAAGCTCAGGGGGTTCATGAACGGGGATCGTGGCTTGGGAGGCTCCTCGAAGGGCTGGTTATGACCCGGGACTGCAACTTGCCCAGGACAGGGGATTGGAACATGCGTAGGACCGGGGACTGAAGTACTTTTGTGGTATAAATACGCTTGGAACATTCTTGTAACAACAACTCTTTCTGGGGCCACCATCGCTGCTGTGCACGTGTCTTTGTTTCCGAACTGTCCTCGGACAGTGCGTCCCGCATCTCGTTTCGCCTGCGGGGAAGGAGGCGACCGCGGTGTTTACCGAAGATCGGGACCGCATTCGACGCCCATCAACATATTGTGACGGCTGGTCTGGCATTTACGGCTGCTCAGTAGGACAGGCCTGGTCTGCATCCGTCTGGCGCGGTTAAGGTACGTGGGTTACCGCCACACACCCGACCAAGAGCTTCCAGCATTTTTGCCCGACCCAGCTGCTACTGCCGCAAACCTCTGAACCACATTCACTTACTCTCATGAATATTGCCAGTTAGTTGCAACGACAGAGGGCCCGACCATTGTGCCAACCATCTTTTGGGGATCGCTTCATTGTGCCTTTGGCTCCCCCCTGCCCCAGAATGGTTGAAGAGCGCAAAAACGACGAGAACATAATTCAGGGTGCCCCGCTGCTTTGCATGTGTTTCCCTGGCAATCCAATCCCATTCCAGTTCTACAGAAATCGGACGCAACAGCCCACGGGCCTTGGACAACCAGGTGCATGCATTCTTAACGGACGTGCGCAGAAACGCCCACAGAAGCAGCACAGATTAGCTGAGAAACCCATGCAAGCCTAATGATGAGTATGCCGCGAATGGGTCCGGCCGAAGTCCTAACTGCTGGGATGCCAGACCGCTGGCCTTGAAACCAAACTGCTGGGGCTACATGCCTCAAGCCTGTGTGCAAAGACCGCACTCACAGGGAACCACGGCAAGGTGCATACAAGTTCACAAACTGTCGTCGTTCGGGTAAATCCCCTCCAAAATCGGGAATCGCGGCGTTGTGCCGTCACAGATGTACATATTGCGGCAGACTTTGGGACCCCTTGGGAGTTCGCATCAGCTTTTCTCCCTACCCATTCCTATCAAGGAACAGGTGCACCCATTTGCTGCGAGCCAATACCAGCCTGTCACGTAATCCTCATGCAAATATTGCGGCACCCATGAACAATACACGGCTCAGCCTACAGAAAAATGTCATTCCAGCCCTCTACCCCTTGCCCCATCATCCTAAAAGCAAAAACTAGCGTACTCTAACAACTGCGATCATGGCGATTCAAGTGGCATGATGTCGTGAACTCGATACATTCGTGACTCTTCTCTCGATGTCAGCGCATGGCAAACAAATTCCATCTTTGCTGTTCTTCCACTCAACAGGTCACATCTGCATTTTGCTGTCAAGTTGGGGAAGACGCGATGCCGATTTTGGTACGCTTAGCGTCAATTTGGCGTTAAGCCCCTCCCACATGGTGCCGCTTTGCCATTCCTACGGGATCAGGCCCATTGCTCCGATCTGCCGAGCAGTACCACCTAAAAGATCGTTTTGGAATTTCGGGACGCGGCCTAGCACGCATGCCTCGCGCTCCTTTACCGCCACGCGAGCTAGGAGCAAGGGTTCTCGCCCTTATTATATTGTGCGTTTCAGTAATGTGCAGCCTCTCTGGCACCAATATGCTGCGTGTCAGAACGGTGCATCGGCCACTTGCCTTTGCATCGACTGGACAAACTGTCGCAGCATCCCTGGTGTCGATGACTTGCCCTTGCCTTCTGAATCTGGTGGTGATTTCAGTAGCCTATCCACTCAAAATTCTGGACCGCTAGGAAAGCAAACTCGTCCGGTTGTCACGATCATCTGAGTCTCCAAGCTATCATTGGAAGCCTAGGCATGGCATTGTCAGCGCTATTGTCTGAACGGGATTAAAATCTTCTGTTGCAATTGTTTGTTTCTCTTAGAAACAAATTGGTGCTGTACAAAATATTATGCAACAGTCGATATACGCCAGTGGAGACGCTGCAACTGTCCCTTACCAGGTGGCTTTCATGCTGCATCAATCAGAATGTCCTGGGGTTTCCGGTTCAAGAGCATTCAATTTTCTCGTTCCTTATCTCCATTTCCCCCAACAACCCCTTTTTGTCCAGCCACGGGGTGATTCCTGTTCACGAGGATTGGCGAACTGACAATGGCTGGATACCAAGCTCCGCCTTTCCGTTCCGAGGCGATGCATTCCCCTGTGCACCATGCAGCAGTTTGCGCGTGCGTCCCTCCTTTCTGTCCAGAAAATTGATATCAACGGCTTGACTGGAAAATGTCTGTTCCAGGCACCAGGTCGCAGTGCCTTGGGGATCTGGACATTGGGATCCGGCAGTTGTACTGTCATCTGCGCACCGTAATTTCCGCATTACGGCCTGAGATTTCCGCTCCCTTCGCTTTTCTTCATTTGTCCTGTGCTGAACTGGCAGCGCTTCGGTCCGATGGGTATAAAATCACAACAACTGGCCAGACAGAATTGCCAACAGCACAAGGAAGCGCAATTTTGGGCAGGGGATAGTCATTCCCATGGCAGTACCCGCAATGGCACGACTACGTGTTGTTTGCGACAGATGCATAAACGTTGCTCTGATGATGATGGGGGTTGGGGTGTTTCTTCTGACTGTTATGAGGCCATTTGTAGGCCACTTGGATCCTGATGATGTCTGACGAGTAGAGTACAGTAGAGGCACGTGATATGACCGGCGTGTTGTATCCTCGTATTGCCATTATGGATAACTCCCTGCAGATGCATCAACGCAGATTCAGTTACTATTTCACCAAAATTCTTAGTC
Source organism: Ostreobium quekettii (assembly GCA_905146915.1). Classification (NCBI taxonomy): domain Eukaryota; kingdom Viridiplantae; phylum Chlorophyta; class Ulvophyceae; order Bryopsidales; family Ostreobiaceae; genus Ostreobium; species Ostreobium quekettii. Next base: position 10,022 of record CAJHUC010001131.1, read on the forward strand.
AATTGTTCATTGGAATGAACAAATTTGGTGCCCACACAACTTGGTAGTCTGCACAGGTATGCCGTGTGCATGGAATCTGCATGCAGCTACACTGCGTAGATGGTACGCCTGTGGCGTCTCCTGGTTTTTAACGTATTAGCACCAATGGGATCCGACAGGTAAAGGCTCGTTGTACTTCCGGGAAAGTGCAGGTTTTTCGCAGTGAATGCATATACCACACTGAAGGTGGCGGCAAAACATGCGGTTTTCGGTATTTTCATCATGTCTTGAAGTGCAGAAACGGTCATCAGTGAGCGCCCCGAGCATAAAAGCAATTAACAAGGGATGCTAAAGTGCCGAGTTTAGAATGCCGACATCTCTGTAAGTTGGAGAACGCGGAGCCCAGAGGCAGCCACGCTTATGGACAATGTGGTTGCCATTATTGCGGCTGCTCGCAGCTATGATTGGCCATCAACGGGAGCGTGAGTGGAAATGAAATTAACAATGTTAATGGGTTTCTGCCAAGGGAGACGACGGGTGGGCTGCGCCAGGGATTCAAACGGTAAATAATGATGATGATGATGATGATGATGATGATGATGATGATGATGATGATGATGATTGTCAGGCTGTATCAGGCTCTCCGCGTCCGTGTGTACACTTGCGCACAGTCGCTCCCCCAGGCACGGGGACCAAGCCGCAACCAGATAGATTACAGAATGATTGTGTCAGTCATGTAGTGTTCACTGCAAGCGTGTCCCATCTATACTCCACTCAATCATTCCCAATTTCACCATATTTAACACCTTATTGAATTCACCATCAAAGCACCATGTTCTACACAATTACTTGTGTATCCTCCCATCCTCACAATGATGATGATTCAAACGGCGCAGTTTTTGGAACCCGGGGTTTAGTACTGTAGGTCAGTCAAAGTACGAAAATACAAGTGCCGCCAACCTTGTAGCCCTCGGGTTTTGGCGGGCTTTGGCGGGCTTTGGCAGGGCTGAGCGGGGGCGGCTATTTAGGCTTCCCCCTGGGTCCCCCTCCTTATCTTGTTTCGCACCCGGCCTTCCCGCCCTGGAAAGTGATGTTCGGTTTAGCAGTGGATGGAGAGGGAGTGAAGGGAGTGAAGTACGGGATTTGGGAGCTGGCTCATGGGGAGAGTCACTCGTTGAGTGGCGTTAAGTACTAGCGAAGCGAAGGGCAAACTGTGAGTATGGGGACCTCGGGTACAATACACTGGTTTGTGGTGAAGTTGCAAGCGTTTGTCATGGGGGAGTACATGACCGGGTGGGCTCAGGAGGCCGGTAAGAAAGAAATCACCCTTCCGCTCCGAGCAATGGAACATGTGCACATATGGGGCGATGAGAGCTTGACAGTCAACATTCATGTTTGTTCCTGAATTGTGAGTGATCTTCCCGTGGTGCCACCTGCAAAAAATGCCAGTGGCTATGCATACACACATATGCACAGCTTGGGCCAGTCGTCTCAACACTCCAACGGCGCCATCCTCACAGGCACGGGCTAAGGCAGCTGCAAAAAGCCTTGCGGGAATCTGCAACCGCTTACACAAGCCTTTCCATGTCTCCACAACCCACAACATCACACAGATGCCATTTTCTCCAAATGCGCGAGCCAGATCCTGTTCTTCTGGAAACCGTCCTGCGTAAAGCACCCACAAGTCTTCCTTTCGACCCCTGCCATTCTCAAAATCCTTCCTAAAAGGGTGTTTTGTATACACGGGGCTGCACGAGCCTAGTAATACCCAAGTAGCAGTTCTAGGGAGTGTGTGATCCCGTCGCAGGGAGTATTTGGCCCCCTATCAGCAGCGCTTTATCTCTTACTTCTAGTGCGGGGGGCTGTGTGTTTCCCTGTGATGCGCTGTCCGATTACCTGAGGCACCAGGTTCACTCCCACCTGCAGCATAACGCCCATGCAAGTTTCAAAAGACTGCACTCTGCGTGAGTCGTTCACTTGGCACGTCCCGCCACGCACCAATTGACAACTGTTGAGAGCAACTGCTCAAGTCAAAAGAATTTGCCGGCTTCCTTTCTGCTTCCCTTTTGCACGTTTTGTAGATGTGTACGCCTCAAGAAGCTACACCCCATCTTACTATCATTCAACGCCAAGCCCTCCTGGCTGTATTCAATAAACTACCACGCCAAAACTGCGGCCACTGCAGAACAACAAAACTAGCAAGCCCAATTCTAGGATTCTACAGGCCTTGGGACCGGAACACACCTTGCCAGCCACTTGCAGCACCAAAGCGCCATGCAAATCACAGCTGTGGTCCGCAATTTAGATCCATCAGGTTCTCGTAGGCGCTTTGCCATCAATGATTGCTTGTCATGCTCAATGAAGAAAACCATCAAGAATCCCACCTCCATCACAAAACGGAAGGACATTTACCACCAAGGGACATTGATCAGGTGGCACTTACTGCTCACAATGCTTGTAAAGTCTCTCTGCCATTGGTGTACTCAACACAATCTCCTCTCATACTCTCTTGACCCATGTCACTGCCGTAGATCCCACACGTCCTCCACTGGCCCAGTCTCCTAATAATCATCACAGAGTCCACACCCACGTTCCCCACCACACAAGGTAGTGCTCAACTCAGCAAGTGTGCGAGTCAGCAATGGCATTATGTTCACAGCACCCTAGCTCTGCAGCTCTTTACCAGCCATTTCTAACCTTTGCATTACAGTGTGGTGACGCTGTTCTCCTGGTTCCGTGCCAGAGTGTCCAGCTTCGATGCCACATCTGTTGCTTTCTTCCGGGCATCCTGGGCAGCAGCAGCCGCTGAGCTCGCGCGCTGCAACACATCTTGGATGGCTTTCTGTGTTGCACCATCTGCCATCCAGTGCTCATCTGCACGATCCCCACCCTGCCTGGCCGCCTGACATTTGTGGCACAGAATGTGAAGAGCTGTTAGCGCCCATCCATCGCCATTGTCTTCTCGTCCAACCCAGACAAGGCCCAGTCCCAATGTGAAGGTGATGAAGGGTACCATTTGACGATCGTTCTGCCATTTTGTTCAACCATAAACATAGAGGACACATGGCCAAAATGAGCAGAGTTTATGCCAGACATTTCTTGAGTATATATGGGCCAGTGTTCAGTCCTGCCTGTTTGCAAATCTTTGCTGTGTACGTCCTTCCTACACTAGTGGACATGCAATGGGAATGGACTGGCTGCCTCTGCATCATTTTCCGTTCTTTGACACCACACACTATGATGACAATACCGCAGCTGGCATCAGGTCAATCCCATACACAAATGTGCAAGTCCCTTGCATGTGTATGTTGATTTCTGGGCTATCTTCCACCCTTCAGCGCTGTGGGGACTTGCTATCTGTCCTGCTCAACTGTTGTTCAACTGCTGGGGGTGCACCGAAACAACACAGCAATGACATGCCTTGCCTTGCACGCCCTGCAACCGCCTATCCTGCGCTCACAGAACTTTCTTTAATGACTTTGCAGAGCATTTTCACTTTAAAAATCCACCCAACACCGATGGGGAGTGAAACGACAAATGCAGTGCAGAAAATCTGGAATGAAGCAAGCAGGGAGCACCACATATGGTGAAACTATATTTGACAACCAAAGCAGAACATAAGCAACAGTTTGCGCACACAAACATTCTGGGCCTCAAACACTGCCTGTAACCATCAGCCCCCACAGCCCGTCAATAAGCCCACCTCCTGAGCGCGGTGGCAGGCGTCCCATGCCATTCGCACTTTGCCACAGATCTCAGACGTCCACCTGCTGTCCATCACCTCACCATCGACAAGCCCCTGCACCCACTGAGGCTTACCTTCAACCCACTCACCAGCCCACTGTTCACCTGACCACAGACCAACAAAACTTGTCTCTGACAGTTAGGGAATACCCCACACAATTTCCACCCACCTGGGGAGCAGATGTTTGTGAGCCCCTTTTCCATACTGCAACAGCATTCTAACCACAGCACCAAGGGCCGCAACAGCAGCAGAAAACAAAACAAGTGCCACCAACATCAACTGTCATACAATGGCACATTACATTGCTCTTCACTCTTCCCATGGACTGAAAAAAAGGAGCTATCTTTACAGACATGCCATCTGAAGTTAACGAAACAACATAGACAGCCCAATCCAAAAGCCAACCAACCACACCCCCTGTGACCCACCAAGTATGCCAAATCAATGACGACGAATGAGATTTCGGCCAAACAAGTGCGGCAAGCTGCACCGCCCTGCACACCCTTGTGCCACGGGAAGTTTGGCACGACTTTGCAGTTCCAATCGAGACTTAACTTGCTCCTTCACTCAACCAGCTCACTTACCAGTCTCGATGGTGTAGATGCACCACCCATGCTTTTTGCCGCTGCGCCACTGACCCTCATATTTCTGCCCACTAGCAAACAGGTAAACACCATCTCCGTGGGGGATGTCCTTCTCATACTCCCCCAGGTACCTGTGATTTTGAAAACAACGAGATCAGGAGCCACCAGCTCCCCATGAATTTAACCAAAAATACTCACTTTGAGGAAGGCACAATATCGTCCAAGAGTGCATCTGCAGTCCTGTAATTGTGACATATAAGTGGCGACCAGCACTGAACAGCAATGTGTTTCTGGCCAAAGCAGGCTCGTCACAACCTAATATCGTGTGCACTACAACAAACATTGAGCTCACTTTGGTGCATTACCTTTAGGAACAAATCCGATGGGGCTGTGTTGCGTACCCACAGCATCAGGCATTTGCCCATAAACATTTGCAAGCAAAAGCTGCTGTGTGGGCTGTGGGCACACTCATCCACACCAGCACCAAAGTTAAGTGCTGTGATGGTGAAGGAACTGCAGGCAACTGATAAAGCATTGAGCCAGACAAATAGATGCCCTTGTCTTGAAGTATTGGCCATGTTTCATTTATAATGGATCTGTGCAGGCTCCATACCTGTCCCCGTTGGGGAAGCTGTAAACACCAAAGCCATGCCTCTTTCCCCCCTGGTAGTCTCCCACATAGTTGCTGTCATCAGTGCACTGCTGCATTCCCTGCCCATCCCTCAAACCTTGCTTCCACTTGCCCTCATAGTAATCCCCGTTGTAGTACCGGCACACACCCCAGCCACTGCGCATGCCACCACTGTACTCCCCATGGTAGGTGGAACCCCTTGCAAAGGTTTCCGTGCCCACACCCTCATAGACAGCCCTCTCCCACTGACCCTCATAGCGGCCCTCATGGGAAAAGGTGTACAGGCCGTAGCCACCCATTCTGTCATCTTTGAAGTCGCCTTCATACACGTCACCATTCATGAACTGGTACACCCCTTCTCCATTCTTCTTGGAACGAACATATCGGCCCTGTGGCAAGCATGCAACAAAGCACAAACACCTTACAATCATAAAACAGTTTTGCATACCACTTTGCTGTTGTTTGCTGCATCACATAAGGAGTTCTGATGCATGCAGATATGCTGTAGACTGTTGCATGACAAGCAATGCACACAGTAGTTCAAAAGCATTGCAATGGGGATACATCCACCTGGGAATCAGGCACATACATGCACATGGTTTTCGCTTTTCAATAGCACAGCACACCCACGTCCACTGCTTGCATGCTGGTTCCATTCCACTCAAGGAGAGGCCGCCTAAGAATCTTGAATAAACATCAAAGCAGCAGCTGCCTAGCTGACCTTGTATATGTCCCCATTCTTCAACCTTCGCATCTGGAAATCACCAATACGGATTGTCCTTGAGAGGGACTCTTTCTTTGGCTCATCGTCCTTGCCGTTCTTCCCATTCTTAGGCTTCTTCAAAACAGGGCAGTAGAGTCAGGGAAAAGCATCAACATCTCAAAAATAGTTGAACTTCCCATTAGTCAGCACATTGCCAAAGAACAACAACAACTCAACAGGCAACAATGTCACCTTCCAGCTTGGGAGAGCACAGGTAGCATGCTGCACACAATCCTGCAGCATTCTATCATGATAATATACCAAAAAGCTCCTTGCATGAGGCCTTGTTGCAGCTGCAGAATGATCACCCCATGCATATTGAGGTCAAGTTAGGGTGTCTTGCATTGGGCGATGATGCACATCGAGCACCAGGGTACTCACAGATACCAGCAGAAATTTCCGCGTAAGCAGAGTAGTGTTGGAACAAAGGCAGATCCTCTGGTCGTTTCCAAATAGTTGTTTCCCAGAATGGGACACCATCGCAGACCATTCGTCCATTTCACAAAGTCTGGGTCCATGCTACGCTGTGCTCAGAATGGCAGGGAACACTACATGAAACAATGTATTGTTGGCTAGAAAGTGACGAATCATGTGATCATGACAGTGTTTTTGGTCCATTTCAAATCAGCGATCCTCTGACTGTGCAGACATTCCCAACAAAATCCGCAGATGAAACTATCCCTGCCAACTCCTTGAGCAGTGCTCTCTCATGCTCTGACAAAAGCAACTAGGGATTGCCTCCCACCAGCACCCCTGGTCTCACCTCTGGCGGGACGGCATCAAGAATCGCCCGGGACCCCTCCACAGCGCCTTTCAGCAGCGCCTGTGCCAGGGCGGCCTGTGCCGCCCCCACCTTCCTCATCGCCCCATCCAGCCCTCTGGTGTCGCTCAAGGCCTTCTGCCTATCAGTTATCGAGATTGTGTTCCTTTGCGGCACTGGGTGCGCCTCTTCTGCCTGCTTCAGTTCTGCTACTGCCTCCTGAAACTTGCCATCCACCTTCGACATCTCATCGCCAGCAGCAGACAACCGGGCAAGGGCCTCAGGGTCGATGGGTTGGATTTTGTGCAGGCCCTCCAGGTCGCCCAGCAACAGCGCACAGTGGCACGTAAGGGTGTTGAACACGTCTCGCATACTGCGCACCTTTCCACGATAAGCGTAGCTGTCGCTCTCCTGCCCAAGGTCGGTCAGCAGACTTTTGAACTTTGGCAGCACAGCCTGGAGGGCGGCAAGGGCTTCGGTGATGGCCACCACACCCCCAGCCGACACCTCTGATGGCACTTGATAGCTGCACCAAATAGCCAGCAGCATGTCAGTGAAGGTGAACTGCCCCTCACACTGCAGCAAGGATAAGCCACAAAGAAGTAACGGAGAGCCCTACATGTCTGACTGTGACCAACCAGCCAAGAGTAAAATCGCCAACTGGCAAAGGTCACAGTCTACTGGGACTGTGCTTAGAGCCCTCTGCACTCTTCATGACACATGAAAGGGCTCTTGTGCAGTCTTGGTAAGGAAGTGGGGTGGACAGTGCTTGGTACATTTCCTATCTGTTTCACACAGTTCTCACCTAAGTGGGACTGGAGCAGGGATGTCCTCCACCTTAGCTTCACTGCTCACGGCACGGATGTCAACGGAGTAGCCCACAGGTGAAGGCGCCCTCTTCTCACCAGAAGCCTCGCTCACAAGGGCCTCCTCACTCATAGGCGGGCTCTCTGCCACTGGCTCTCCTATTGCCTCCTCTACCTCCTCAAGGCTGTCCTCCATCTGTTCCCTGGCCTCAGAGGACTGGTCACCAGAATCCACACGATGGACATCTTGCCTCTGGCAGTCAAACCAAACCGATCAGTTGCCACAGCACACTGACACCCCTCAGGCTATTGAAGGTGACTGGGGTTGGGGTGCAGAGGACAAGCAGAAAGCACTTTGGAAATCAACACATGGAAACGTGGTGAACCACACCAGGTGAAAGAGCGGCCGCTCAAAATAATGTGCTGCAATTTTAGTGATTCAAGACTTGTACCACCCTGTTGTGATGGCCAACTACAAGCACCCCCTGAAATCAATTTGCACAAATAGCAGACATTGCTTTTCAACTCATCATGGATGATTTCCAATGGATCGAGCATTCAAGGGTGTGGGACATGGCAACTCAACCTGAAGTTTCAACAGATACTGCACAATACACCACCATGCTTGTCGCACATTGACTTGCATTCATTATCACAGTTGCAAAAGTTGCTGGCTCATTGATATGCGTTCCTTGTGGTGCCTCAAACACTCACTTGCTGCCGATGTGGCCGGCCAGAGCTGGTTCGCGACTTCCTGCAGAGCAAGAGCACCATTCAAGACACAGCATTGGAAGCAGGCACACAATGACTCTGTTTCCTACAGGCACAAAAGAAGGTGCACTGACAATATGCTGCAACAACTGCAACAAATGTGCCACCTGTTGCGGCTGCATAACAAACCTTGCAGTCTTCACCACGTGAACATGCAAAGATTCGTACCTCATCGGTGCTGGATCTGAGTAGTTCAATCCCTCATAGTTCGTCTTCACTGAAACACCAAGGCAACAAGATCATCAGTGCCATAGATGGCAAGAATGCACAACCTCTCCCTGACTACTAACATTCAAGCATGTCCATAACTATACAGCTCATAGCTTGGCCAGGAAAACTGCAGACACATCAAGCTGCCTTGTGGTGCTTCTTGAGCAGCAGGAGGCACACCCTTGCAAGACTTACTGCAACTCCCTCCGTGGCACACCTCCAGTACTAGCTGCAGTTTTCCACGATATGAGAGCGATATGAATATCATGGCTTGAGCGTCAGAACAGGGCCAACATGGCTTGGCAAGTGCAACAGCTATGATTTCTCACACTTGCTGATGTGCTCAACATATGAGGACTTCCACTTCAATTCCTCATGATTGCCAAAATTGTTGCAGTATATCTGGCCCAAGGCAACGTCGACAGCCAGAAGAGTTCACCATTGCTGTGACAAGATCCTTACAGCTGTCTTTCCCATAGACGTCAAAGCGTTGGTTGTCCCAGAAGGGTGGCGGCAGCCGGTCCGTGCCTCCCTTGATGGTGTTTGCTCTCCTGGCACGCGGGTCATATGTGTCATCCAGGCGCTTTTCTGGAGGGTCAAAGCAGCACAGCCACAATCAATATCGAATCCTGCCTTACACCAGCCAAAAGCACTGATGCTGGAAGGTGATATTGCACAAAATAGGCACCCCTCCCAATTAACACCTTTGGGAATCTTGTCAATGCAATGCTTCAAGAGCATTGAACATTCCTGAGTGTGTGAGGAAAGGCACAAATTGATGCCAGAGCAAGACAATATTTTTGGAGGACTACAAGAGCGCACTAAAGCAACACAACTCACACATGACCTCACAAGGTGGTAGCTACCCGAAGCACCATGTTGCAACACGGAGAATTCAACTGGTCGACAGAATGAGTAGGATCAGAATAAACACTGTGCTGCACAGCAAACAAGAAGCAAATGATCTTGTGCCCACAGGTCAAACGCCCAACGATTTCATTCTTTGTTCTGGCATGTAAGGCCATCTGACAAAAGGAAAGGACAAACTGCAACAACCAACCAGATTGACGATTGCAGCACAGCACCAAACAACTGGTTGTTGTGATGAGCCCCATCAAGCAGATGCAGCCGATGAAAAGGCAGCCAACTTACTCCTGAGGTACTTGTAGAGCCATTGCAGGAACTCCAGGGTGTCTGTCGGGGCGCCGCGCATCAACTTGTGGATGTCCAGCTCCTGGCCCACACCAAAACAAAAGGTGACAGAAGGTAAGCAGTCTATGCAATGGGAGAGAAAACTGTCCTTTCAAAAGAAAGGAGGCATGTCGTGCGTTGGGCAGTCCCACCCGAACCCCCCTCCTCGGGAAAGACTCTTTGTGGGACTGTGCTCCCCTTCAGAAGATGAAGCACAAGTCTCTCAAAAAGCCACAGGTATCGCCTACAGTCTGCATTCATACCACAACCAAGGCCAGCATGCACAGCAAGAATACAGTCACCCAGGGGGTGCCCGTGCAAAGAGGCTTGCTGGTGTAGCCGGGACTGTGGCGCAGCGCCAGAAACCGGCCGCAGAGGTATGCGCCAGCCCGGGCGATATATGTGCAGGGGGACACGGCCCAAGAGAGCACTCTCATATCCTCCCTGCGAACCCCGACCGATCGGCCTGCATAAGGCTGAGCGGGCCACGGTGGCCGCAACGGTTCCTCGGTGCGCGGAGAGACACAGACCCAGACAATCGACATCGAAAGCCAGCGGGCGGCGGGGCGCACCCTTGTCATCCCCAGCACGGTGAGCCCGGTCTGCAGCTGCTTGTAGTTGGACATGTACTCGTACTCCTCGTGCGCGAAGAAATTCACCTGCGTTGCAATCCCCCGTTCTGTCAGGCCAGATGTCCCCTTCCCCGCACCTCCCTGCACCTACGTCGGCGGCGCTATCCCCGGCCCCGACCCAAATCAGCTCCCACCCCTCACCAGAGGCAATCCGCGCATTCAATCCCATGTGCAGCGGGCCAGGCCAGTTCACCGGGGCCAACTTGAGCCTTGGACTAAAGCCGGCAATCACGAGCACGCTGCGTCAAGCTGCTCTGGGCGCAGGCCCAAACCAGCAGCGCCAGGCATTGAACCCGCCCCTATCGCCGCCACTGTCGCTCGACGCCAATCCTGCCCGGCGAGTCGTCAACGGGCGGGGCGTCCTCACCGCACCCCTTGCCAACCCTGTCGACACGTCCTGCCGGACCACCGCGCACCCAACCCCATTCCGATCGTCTCCCGCGCCCATCCACAACCGCACCTTGTGCATGGGCACCGTGTCCGAGAAATACGCATCCAGCATCTGGCAGTAGACCGCCCCGTTGGCGAACTGCACCCCAACACACAATACGCACACTCAAAATCCCAGCGCCACTGATGTCACACAGACACACCCGCCGACCAACCTCCCACCACTCCCAACCCTCCGCGCCACCCACCACACGCCACGGCCTTCCCACCCCCTCCCGTTCTCCGCGCCCGCAGGTGGCGTGGGCACCTGTGAGCCATCAGGGCGCCACACCACAGCATGGATGCATGCTCGCGCGACACAACCCTACAGTTAAGGCCAAAACGGGCAAAACAGACAGCATTTTATAACCCCGCCCCCCACCTCACCCCACCTCATCCAACCGCGTGAGGGACAGGTCCAGCAGGCTGTTCACCCAGCTGATGAGCTCCATCCTGCTGGCGTAGTACGAGTAGTCGGGCAGCGTGCGCCCGGTCGTGGGCGACCGATAGCCGCTGGGCGGCGGGGTCAGGTCGTCCTGGTCCATGGCCAAGGCGGCGCCCGCGCCCCCGCGCCCTCCAACGTCGAGTCCCCCGGGGAGCGGGTTCGTGTGCAGCAATGCGGCAGGCCAGAGCCGGGGGGGGCGCCGATACGGGAGCCATGCCAGCCGTCGCCATCAAACAGGGCATCCTTCTGACCGATGACTTCATCCGCAGGTCACAGGCGCCAGGGGCCGCTGGAGTACTGGGCAGAGGTCACAGGCGCCAGGGGCCGCTGGAGTACTGGGCAGACCTGCAGGTTTCCTCTCTGCGGGTGCGCACGCCCGACACCCCACGGAGGGCCCGAGTGTTCTAGTGCCGCCGTGGCTGAGTGATGGGTATCCGACAGATTGGGCCCGCGACGACCGGGACCCGCAAGGGACGTCGCAAACCGTATGAAAAAAACGAGCAGCGCTGGGGAGTTGGATACCAAAAAATATCGTCCGCGGGGCACCGCCATCGTGCGTATTTGCAGCCGCCAGCGCAGCTTCCTCGGTCTTTCGGGGAAGTTACCGGCATGGCTGAACGTTAGGCATGGCCCATGGCGATGGATGGTCCAGGACAAGAATAGCCAATTATGACTGCAACAATGCTCACCTGCATGCCTGGTAGATAGGGCCATGTTTGTTGGCCTCGTTTCAGAAACAGGGCGTGGTGGTCGCGACGTCCCTCCTGTCCTTATTTGTTGGTCTACCCTGCTAACCATCAGTGTGTCCCCATCTGGGCATCTCTCCTTCAGGGTGATGTTTATGTTCGCGGCACTGCAAGTGCGCGTGGTTATGTGCAAGTATCCACACAGACGGCCGTGCTTTTACACGTCATGTGTATGCGTATTTACGTTGGACCAAGCAGCCGTGCTTGTCAATGAGAACAACTTGTCAGTGTGAACTCGTTAGCTCGCTGTCTCTGCATGTATCCCCAATATCGTCTCCACCTAGTTATCGCAAAGGGGGATGACGTCGCTGAACAAGCGATCGTTCTCCGCCGAATCTGGCGCATCTGGCTGCCACTCCTCAGAATGCTTCGCTGGCTTGACCTCAGTGCTGCGTGCAGGTGATGCATGTTTATGCATATTGACAGGTAAACACCCAAACCCATACTCGCACGCAATACTTGCGAGAAAGTACAAATCTACAGTTGATGTCGTGTATACGCCAACTCGGAAAATAGAAGCCCAGGTCCGGCCTCATCGTGGCAGTGAGCACGGTCCAGACGGTGCAGTGGACATGGGGAGATGTCCTGCGGCCGGACACCTGTGACCACCGCCGACATATCATGAACTGGCAATGGTTCATTTGCGAGCGCCCGTGGGCTCGAAGGAGAACCGATTGCCGTACAACTTTATCGGCGAGCAGCGGTACCTTCCCTTTCATATATGTCCAGAAGATCCTGAGCTGGGAAGACGAAGCGATTGGGGACAGTGCAACGTTGGCGATGGTCACATGGGCTGCTGAGGTGCTGTAGTGGGGCCAATCAGGCAAGGAATTTTGCAGGTCCTCACTGTATTCATTGATGTAGATGCAGTCCCGGACGCCGCCGGAAGTAGGGGAAAAAGGGAAGGGGGGGCAACGAGCAGTTGCCATGATGATGTCGTGGTATCATCCACGTCAATGTTCATGACATTAAAATTCTGTAGAATGTACTGAATTTATTTCCAATGTGGAAACACGGTCATTAGATATTGCCGCGTATTCGACGAGCGCACGTTCCAATGAAAAGCTTCCACATGCAGGTTCACGCTTTTCAGACACAGACACCGTTGGCCATTCAGTTGGTGCACGATGCACTAACACTCGCTCTTCCATGCTGGTGTGATCATGCGTTCATCCAAGAACACATTTCAACCCCATTCGCACGCTATCGCATTTACCGCCCGTCCTGGTCACTACCCAGCGTTGGCCGCCCTTGACCACCACAATTCGCAATTCCCTACATAGAAACATCGCTATATTGCGACGCTCCACACCCATGCCTATTCACCTGTTTGGCAACCAGCACATGCGTTTATTGACGCTCAGCTGCCGCTGCCCGATGTGGACGAGAAGGTGTCCCGACTACACGAAATTGCGCGCTCACGAAATCGACCTCGGCCAGCTCACGCACACATGCTCTCAAGACATACCCAATTGAGCCCAGCGTGTCCACAAGATAGAACACAAGTGGTGTGTCCTCGCGACAGCGAGAAAACGGGCCTCGACTTTTCATGCTTCCGCTGCTGTATGCCTTGAAATCACGGGAATCGATGTGAACATCTGCGTGATTGTTCACGCAGGCTTTACATCGCGCCGTCAACAACTATTCGAAGCGACTGGCGGCGCTCGTACCCACCGGGCTGAGGCTGCCCTGGCCATCTCGCGAGCGCCCGGATGCGATTCGGAGGAGCGTGGGGTTTGGCAGTGGCACCTGTGCGGGGGAGGGGCTCCTGTTGAATCCGCCTCCCGCCCAAATCTCCATGTGGTTGATCGGGGCTGCCTGGCCGGCTGCAGACACAGCCTTGCGGCCTCTTTTCCTGCGGCCCCGCTTCCTGGTCCTCAAGCCCTTCTCACGAGCACCACAAGCCTGAGTGCCCGCAGACCATGAATCACACGGGTGCCCTGCAGTCCTGACCTCCTCTCCATTCACACTTTGTTCCAAAGTTTGCTTCCCTTCTGATTGCATCTCGCCCCCCCTGCGGCCAAGGATCAATCCTGAGTTGCTTCATAACTGCTCCCTGAAACGCCCCTTTGTCTGTGTGTTCTCGCTTTTATTAGAGAGATTATATAACTGCACGAAATTCAACATTAGTTTAGAAGATGCAAAAGCATGCCGCTGATGAGCGACAAACAACTCATGCCTTGTTACAAAACCTGCTTAAAGCATTCACTCTTCAGGGAAGTTCTTAGAGTGTATTTCTTCTCAGCTTTTAGGGCTGCTCTCATTGCTAATCATGGCTTTTAGCATCCCATTTTTTTAACCCCCTACGATTGGTACAACTCTGGTTTGTGTGTTCCTAAAAAACTTGCAGATGTATCGCATCGTTAGGTAATATTTTTGAGTCATCCTGGCATCCAATAAGGATTGACACCAAGGAAGGGGGAAGGGGGGGAGGGGCGCTTAGCGGGCATTTGATGCCAAGCGCACAAAATTCAAAATAGCGTCTTACCTGACAACTTGCACCACGTAGACAGCATTTGGCCCCGAACATTGGCAAATGATTGCCCATTTGAATATATTTCGAGATTCAACAGACTGAACCTTATCGCGTTTAGGCATTGTAAGAATTGCACAATTCGTGTACGTGTGATGTTAGGTACGTGTGTTGATACGGCACCAAATCTCGACTTTGTGGCATTGATTGGGGCTGCGCAGTGATCTTGACCAGTGGGTTGGGCCGGATGCGGTTGAGCACGTCGAATGGGCGAGTTATATCGTGTGCAGCATAGGTGAGCAACATAAGAAGGCAAGTCACGCCATGACATAGCGCATGCCCTAGTCGAAAAGCCATGACACCAAACTGCGTAAACGCAATGATATGTTGATTAGAATCTTCGAATTATTTGGTTCACACAGGGAACAACAAAGAAACAAGGGCTGGTACAGTTGCAGTTACCAGGTACCAATGCATGTCCACAGAACAATTTTTCATATAAGAAAGGAGCCGCGCTGTGCTATTCTCTTTCCCAGCTGGTTTGTCACCCGGGCTGTCAGCCGAACGCATCCGCGGGGCAAAGAGCTGCGCAAGGCGTTGGACTACTGCAAACAGCTTTCGTCCCCACAGATCCGTTCCAGGCCACAAAATCAAGAGCAAAAATCGGTGATGCTGTCTTCCGAACTGAAGCAGATCTCATCATAGACAATTTATGGAGTGTTTTGATGGTTACCAGCTCAAAATTCCTGATTATCGCTTGAGCACGTACGCAAATGTACATCACACAGCGGTTTACTATATATCTTGGATGATGGCGGTTGCCAATCATAACATTGAACTCTGACAGCGATGTAGAGCTGTGCTTTGCTGATTTATAGAGTATCAATTTCAGCGTTCCCCTGATCGAACTGTGGATGTTACAGATTATTGACTCAAGCAAGCCAATTTTCTGCCAATTGTAAATTGTTTCGTCTACATGAGTTATTTATCCGACAACTGCAATAACAAACTCACACCATTCCTTTAATTCCCATTCGCTATGCCGTTTCAGAATTAAAACAGGCTCAACAACATTACGACCACAACGTTTGAGGTTGCCCAAACTCTTGGCAATCAAGGTGACAGCAAATTTCCCTTGATTCCTGCTGCAAAATGATGGAGCTCTCTTATTTGCTTTGGCAAAAGGTCTGAAAATATCTCACTGCGACTGAAGCGAGTCTTCACATCCGCATTCCGTGACTTCTTGGACGCCATGAGTCACTTCCAGGATGGAGCTGCTGGAGCTGATATGGTCAGCTTTGCGTGCATCCTCCATCGACCCCAGGATTTGGTGATGGCACTGCTCACCCCCGCCGCAATCCGTGTATGCCTGGTGACACATGGTTTTAGGAAGTTTAACACTTCTACATCAGTGTGTTGAGTATGCAATTTGGTACAAACACATGCCACAATTCGCACACTTCAGTATAAAATTGCGCGCGATAGATAATTAAGTTGTAATTCTTGCTTGTCATTTTCCAGGTTTCGCTAGATTTTTGATAGGGATGCTAGGAGATATCTTCAGAAACCAACTTGGTCTCAATTGCGCCATCACCTCTGAGAGACAAAGTTTTTCACAAGGTATTGTCGAACGGATCCACCAACTGGATAACTTGTATCAATGCACGAGTCCAACATTGGCAATACGTGACCACAAATTTTGTGGCACAAAACGATAGTAAATCTGTGGAACCTTTTGGTCACTTGGGTTTATTTCTGATTGCTTATACTTCCGTAAATTGTGTGAATTCAATTTACGTGCCGCATCTGTCTCAGGCATAGGCAGTCGCCAATTCGCCTAACCTTGTGTGTTACAGAGCAATGTGGGTATGATAATATTTTCCCTGTCGAGCAAATACTGCTACCTTATTAAAAGGTTAATTTAGGCAACAGATGAGTTTGGAATGACCAAGGGCGATAAAACGTGGAATAGTCTACTCTTCGACAAAAGATCCACAGGAATGCATCCCCCCCTCTGGGCCATGCCATTTGCGTAATTTTATTGAAGCCCTAAAAATGTTGACTGCACGGCTCGCCATGTAGTTGAAGAGCATTCATAGCAGTTGCGCTTGTAAATTAATAGCGGCTTTGGAACGGAATTATATCAACTCATCATGGGTGCTTGACTTGATTGTCAATGCCAGAAATGTTTGATACAATTATCGTCTCAAATTTAATTCTGTTTAGAACAAAGGCGATATTTGTTCCGGACAATAGCAATGTTGTTAGTGAGCAAGTTATATTTACATATTGTGTAATTAAACATGTTTACAACAACTTCACTGGAATACCAGCGTTGTTCCGATGTTCTTGGTTGCGTCTTAGAAGCATAACTGTATGAATTTCAACAGCTTGGGAGCTCAGCCAGATCATTTCATGGACAATTGTGTGCAGCTGTGATTTTCTCGCTAAATCACATCTAAATTTTAAGTTACCAACACTCGGCAGCACTTCAACCATCACGAATATGTCCCCGAAAGAAGCATGGGTACTCTACAGAGAACGCAGACGTCTTGGTGGTTCCGTCACCAGCAGGTGAGTTGGACACCTGCTTTCGATGTATGCAGCCAGTATCGACATTTGACGTCGTTTATTCAACAATTGCTATACATGCAGCGTGGATTTGGGAACATACGATTTCATACTCCGCCAAAATGGTGTGGAAAAACTAACTGTACGAAAAGAAATTGCAAGTGCTCTTTGATGCTCCCTTTTCGCCGGATACGTCCAGTATCCTGTGTATCCTATATCTAGCAATGCCCTCTATCCAGCTGCATAGTTTGTACATCGCCCCTTCACTGCCGAAGTTCTGTCCAAAAAGATGCAGATATGATTACATGAAATATGTTTGAGAAGGTGTTACCTCCTCAGACAACGTTTAAAATGAACAGGTTTATCGCATAAGTTTACCGCATTGCTCCAGAATCAACACTATTGGGACATTGTCTGATACAGATAATGATGTTATGAAATATCAGAGTTCAACAACATTGTTCGAATGACATCTGTATCTTTTGATTTGCACAGGAAGTCCATCATATGGTGTCCCTTCCCAAGAATGCCCAATCCTGTTGCCCCTCCAGCCCCTCACCCTTCCGCTTCTGTTCTCGGCCGGCATTTCGACTCGTTCCCACGCTGGTCTCGCTCCCAGTGCCCATCAACTGCCATCCACACCACAGCAGGCCGCCTCACACAACACAACGCGACTTGACGGAGCTGTGCAGGTCTGCCAGCAGCCCTCGAAGACAACCCTAGGAGCACACGTAGACGCCTGCTGTTCGCGCCCTCGCCACAACGCAGGATCGGCGACTGAACGCGGCTTTGTCAGTTCACCATCGGGATGCTGACGGCGCAGGGCGCGCACCCGAGCAGTCCTCACGATTCTAGACCGTTCGGTGGATCGGGAGAATTGCGCGCGGAGTAACGAGACCCGTTGCCCACCGTCCCGCCGCTCTGAGAATCGACACGCAGCAAGGGCGAGCCCAGCGACGACACAGACGACGCGTACGTCGCGAAACGCATCCGCCTTCCCGATCACCGGCGGCCCAACCTCCCGCCTCCCAGGGCCACAGAAAGCAGCCAATCGCGAGTTAACCTCCCAAAACATCCGCAATCCCCAGCCGCAGGTTCGGGCGACGGTAACCTGTGAGGTTCGGATCCACGCCGAGCACGAACCGACGCCAGCAATGGAGTACTATTAGCGCGCGGCGCCGACGCCACCAACGTCGCAAGCCGATCAGTTGACATCAATTTGCACGTCGCGAGCCGCCTGAAGCCAACGTCGACCGTGGTGCTCGGCCAGCGACCGCCCGCCGGCCCGGCCCCATCCACTCGCGCGCGCCGCTACCATCCTTCCCACCTCGGCGCCAATGTGGGCGATCCGCGCCTGGGTCGACGGCGCGGCGCCCGTGGGCGCACTGCTTCGGTCCGTTGCTTCGCGGCCGGTCAGTTGCGTCGTGGGTGGTGCATGTCCGAAGGGCGTGCCTGCGGGTTGGCTGGCAGCTGGCGGCATGGATACTTGGCGCGAACGGCACCGACCCAGCCATCCCCCGCTTGCAACAAGTGGCGGGACACAGCACAACCACCATCCGCGGGATGACTCAGCGGGCGGGCCATTTTGCACAGCCTGCCGCATCGTTGAGTTGAATTGCAACGACAAGAATCAACGATTGTGTTGCAAAAATTCTCAAGAAAATCCCTGTTTGGCCTGTTTTGTAGAATGGCCATTGATCCAATGGTCTTCTGAGCTGGGGACTCACCTTGCTTTAGTCATGATTTATTGCGCTTTAGCCATGAGGTTGCTTCACTCGATGAGTTACACGTAACTCATGTCAAATGTGTACCTGTCATATGTATATGACTGGCATGTGTTAACTGACTGCCCGCCACATCGCTGTAGACCATTCAAGTTTTGCCATGGACACCATTGAGCAGTGCTAATGGGCAACAAAGCAAGCTAAGACTGCAATTGTGGGCACGTGAAGTACAGACCCGAAGACGGAGAAAACGCTGTGTGTCCGCCCCAACAACGCACTTGTGATGGACGAAAAATGTATAAATATTGCCGAAAGGTTCAAAACATTCCTAAGAATCGATCAAATTTGGCAGCTGGCCCTCATGGAAGTATTGTGAGCAAAAAATCACGAGGTTGCTGAACGTGTCCCACATCGAAAAAGGTTGCCAAGTTTATGCAATTCAAGTCAGTCTGGGCGATTGTAGATTGATACTTCGACCGGGCCATAATGGGCCCTGGCCAATTTGGCAGGCAACAATACTGATTCTCTTGTGTACAATCTCACACAGAATGCTGTGGAGTTCAGCTCAACATGGTGCAAGGTGCATGAATCAACTCACAGTGTATACTGCTCCATCCCCCTACAAATCGATGGCTGATCCCCCCAGCAGATGGCCAATTCTCACTCAGTCAGCATACACACACAGCTACAGCGCAGGGCAGTCACACAACCTGCAAAGGGCACCTCTACAGCAAGATCCCAGCCCCAGTACAGTGCAGTTCCATCCACAGCACACTAATCACAAACAACTTTTTGACAGATGGCTGATGGCCAGCCAGATGCTTGCTAGGTTCAGGCAGATGTTTCCCAGTACACAACACAGAACTGCTTCACACAGTAAGTAGGACAAAGCAAGGCGTCTAACACGGCCACAGCAGTTCTCACAGGCGCCTTGCTGATAGCCAGGTGGGTAGCGCAAGTCACGTCACAGGGTGCCCACCTCCTGTCCCGCGGGACAGGTTCGGCACAGCCAAGGTGCCCTTTTCGCACTCCTGCACGTGGCACGGCGCTCCTCGCGTCCCGTGCGCTCAGGTGACAGCGCGGCACACGCCACTCGCCGGTACACTCTCAAAACAACCGATCGTTACACTTCGTCCCGCCGTTCGGTCCCTGGGGAGCAGCCACAGTGCAAGCAAAACGCGAGAGAGAGCGATGCGTCCGCCGCCACCACATTTCCGTTCACAGCAAGCTAATTCCGGCCACACAGATACGCCCATCAAACAACCACTGGCCCCCTGCGTATGGCTGTGCAGCCTCCCGTCACACCCGCTGGCCCCTTCGTCCAGTTCTTTACAGTACATTGTCCCCCTTCAGCCCTTTTCCCCCCGCCCACGTGACAATCCCGTGCATCGGTCCCCACCGGATCACCTCACTCCCCGCGAGGCGCACCCTCGCTCCTGCCCCCGCGCCCGCGACACTCGCCGCTCGCCGGCCGCCGCGCCGGCTCAGAACCCCATGGGCTCCTCCTTCACGGAGGGCCCCGCCACCTCCGCCCAATCCTCGCCGATCGCGTCGGTCACATCGGCGCCTACGACCCCGCCTTCCTCGCCGCCCGCGCCATCGTCCCAAGGCCCGCCATGGCCCGCCTCTTCACCGCCAATGCCCTCCATCAAGTCGTCCTCGCCCTTCGAAACCAACGCGCCTCGCTCCGCCACACTCCGCGCGACCAAAGAACCGCCGGGCGCAGCTTCATCCTCGCCGAAGCCGGCGCCATCTCGCGCCAGCTCCTCCGAATGCTCCGCCCCGACCCGCCTCTCCGGCGGCACCATGGCGCGCAAGAACTCGCCGTCCATGGGCGGCCGAGGCGCGCCACCGCTGCGCCTCCCAAGCGCGGCCATCCAGGCTGCGCAATGCCGTCCGCGCGGCCTCCATGGCCGCCTCGAAGCGCGCGGCGCCCCCGCCGATCCCGCCGTGCGGATGGCGCAGCGCGGCGGTCGCTGCCGCTCGCGCCCCGTGCGCGGCACTCCCCGTCATGCGCCGCGCCCGCCTCCGGGCCTGTGCGCCTCCTTCGAGCGCGGGGGGGAGGTCCTTGGCGCGCCCACGGGGCTGCGCCTCGCGCCGATGCGACTGGCGTCCAGTCAATCCTCCGCCGGTCCGCCATACGGCACACCAGGACGCCGAAGATACTAAGTACTATCCCCCGAAATAAAATACAATAACGCGAGACTACAGCACTTTTCCAGTGCTGTGCCTAAAGTACACGTTTTATCAAAGTGAATCAGCTCCTTCTTCAGGAGCTGTTTGGCAGCGTGCAAGTCCCTTTTTCAGGGACCAATCATTCACCACTCCCAAACAAATGCAATACATGCTTTTTCAACATGTTCTACCCCAAACCAATTCTCAAAATCAGTTCAGGGAACACAGTTTCTTCTCCAGAAGCTGCCATACACCTTCCCATAATCTCACAGCTCCTTCTTCAGGAGCTGTTGGACGATTGCACATATCCCGTTTGCAGGGATTCAATCATGCCCCTATTGCATTCAGATGCAAAACATGCTTTTCCAGCATATCCCCTCAAACGAGTCTTGAACTTCAGTTTCTTATTCAGAAACTGATCCTGCAGCTCTCCACAGTCTCAAAACTCCTTTTTCAGGAGCAGCACCGCTTTTTCAGCGGTAAACACTCAAACATGTTGTCCACTTTCAAGGACAACACCACTTCTCCAGTGGCAGTCAGAAACAACCACTTTTTCAGTGGTATACATTCACCATTCCCGTCAAATTTCACAGGCTGCATCACTTTTTCAGTGGCAACCACGCATAACCACTTTTCCAGCGGTATGTACCAATCAAGGCTGCACTACTTGTATCATTGGCAGCACCACTTTTACAGTGGCAAGTAAATTTCGGCCACTTTCTCAGTGGCAAACATCATTTTGCATCAGGTCATGCACACCAAAAGGATGCACGAGCTGGAAAGTAGCATCAGCTCAGTGCCATGCTGGGGAAAGAGACATCCCAGCATGTTCCTTGAGGCACACGCCTGTAAATCGAGCGGCTGGGGGCACAGCCCCACAAACACACATTTGAGTGGCCCCATGGCTGGAAAGAATCATCAGCCACTAGGGCACCCTCTCATGCGCAGCCAGCCCAATCATGGGCACTCTGATCGATCCAAAACTCCTTGTTCAGGAGTCTTTCCTTTTCTTTGCCACTTATCCAGTGACTTTCCCACATTTTTCCGATCTTGTCACTTATTCGGCGACATTCAGGGCTGTCACTTGTTCAGCGACAAACTCAGTGTTTCGGGACAACCGAAGAGTAGGCAGGCTGGGCAACACACCAGCACTTCCCCATGTTGAGGCAAGACACATCTCAACATGTTTCTTGGGGCCCAAACGACTGAAGAATACGGTCCAGAGCACAGCTCTAGGACCATTAGTTCAGACCCTACCCATAGCTGGAAAGAGACATCAGCATATGGGGATTGGATCTGTACCAAAATGATGTGATGAAACGACCGGCGGCACAGCCAGCCCGTACATTCTCTCCACAACAATATTTCAGCTGTGGGTGATGGATGAACAAGTAAACACATGCAGCCCTTGCATGGGGTAGTCCACCCTGGAAAGAACCATCAGGTGTGGGCCCACACTTTTGGTCGTGCATGGCTTCTTTCTAGCCTTCTTCAGGCCAGCCACCCCTTAGCCTTGCGCAATCGGCCTCGAGGCTGGACACACGCCCAAACTGGGCGGTATCCTTATTCAGGACACATAGCCCCACCAGATATTGAGAGCCGCGGTCAATACCGGTGAGGCAGCTTTCACGGAAATACTCTTGCTGCGTAGGGTGTCGCTCAGTCGTCACCAAGCGCCCCTTGAGGCAAAACTCCTCTCAACTTTTCATGACCAGCTTGCTACATCATCAAAAATGCAAGCTTCTGACCAGTTTTTTTGTTTCCGTTTTTGTTCTTTTCTTTTTCTAAACGGTGGTGGCATACTCGGGCCATCCCACACAGTCAGCATGCGTGTCAGACGTGAGTCCCTCGCCAGCTGGTTCATAAGTGACTCACCCAGAGAAACGGTGGTCATTATGCAGCTGCGCGAACATGGGCACTCCCACGCTTCTAACTGCGAGAACTCCGAACAAAACTACACCGCTCACCACCACTGACTGCTAGCCCCACACGACCAGCCTAGCACATTCCTTATCTTTTTTGTTTCTTTTTTCCTTTTTTGGCTACTCAGATGATACACCCAAACATCAAGGGTAGGGCATCATAAAGTTCTCATGAAACACCATGATCGGCTTCCTCCCGGGCTTTCCCGGACGAGCCATCATCTCAGTACACCACAGGTGACCATCCTTTTCTTCCAGAATACGGAGTGGTCCCAACCATCTAGGCACCAGCTTGTTCCTCCTGATCCTTTCCCTAGCATGGTTGTATCCCCAAACAAGGTCGCCCACAGCATACTTCTTGGGGAAGATTCGCAGGGTTTTGTTCCGGGCCTCACGTTTCTTGACCGAGGCCTCATGGGCCTCCCGCCTCATGAGCTCAGTGCCTCGCCACAGATCGTGAGCAGTATGCCCAGTAGTGTGGTGAACCGCAGAGTTAATGCTTTCCACAGCAGGCTCCAAATGACTGACCCAGTCACGGCCTCTGGCCAGCACAAACTTGCGCAGTCTGTCCACCACAGTCCTGTTCATCTTCTCCACCAATCCCAAACTCTGGTGGCTGTAAGGAGCAATATACACATGCTGCACACCATGCTCCTCACACCAATCCTCAACCTCCTTAGATCGATAGGTTGGACCATTGTCTGTCACTAGCACCGAAATATCACCACGTTCCTGGATCCAAAGATCCAGGCCAAGGAGGGCCCCAGCCGAATCAGTCGACTGCAGAGCAGTGGCCCCATACATCCGCGTCGCGGAATCAACGATGCTCTGTATGTAACAGAACGGCTTCCCCATGGTCTCTCTGTGCACATCCGGCAGTGGACCTACCAGGTCCACATAGACAGTGTGGCCGGGTACCAGCGAGTATGGCGGCTGCCCAAGCCGCCTCTTAGGAAACAGAGGTCGGAAGAGGGCACAAACCGCACACTGCTGACAAATCTTGCGCACCATAGCCCAAGTCACATCAAAACCATCCCTGCGCATCGCATGGTAGGTCTTGAACGGACCCCAGTGGTGAACCGAATGCTCCATCCGTATCTCATCCTCCAAAGAAGGCTCCTCAACTGGTGTCGTCATAGCGACACCATAGGGGGACTGCAGGCTCTCCAAGCACTCCGCCATAGGGTCCTCCTCAAAGGCCACAGTAAAGGGGGTGGCGAGCAGGGAGTTTGGCGGAATCCTCTCGGTCTCCCCAACAGGCAGAGACGCACTGTTGAGGTCACGAACCTTCCTCCCTTGAGCACCAGGTGCCACTCGCACAGTGAACACCGCCCCCACTGGCCGACTCAGCATGTCAGCCCCTGTGTTCTCTGACCCAGGCGTAAACTGGACCCGGAATCCTGGCTCATTCGCAGCCAGCCAAGCCCAGCGCTTGTAGGCACGAAGGTCGGAGTCATACAGAAGACCGTCCTTGGCCTTAGAACAAACGCTCTGGCTATCCGTGCGGATGAGCAATGGAGCAGAACCCCGGTAGGCTTTCGTCTTCTCACAGGCCCACTTGATCGCATCAAGCTCGCCTAGATACGACGAAGTCACCTGGCCATGCTTCTTGCTGCCTATATCTACCAAACGCTCCTCCCCACCACGGCGAGCAAAAAGCATGTAACCAGAGTGACCTGTCGCCCAGTCAGTTTCCAGCTCGAAGACAAAGTCCTCCGCCTCCACCCCAGGCAGCACCAACCAATGAAGGTTGTCCAGGGCAGCGCGGAACGCCTCACGAACCTTAACCTGCAGATCCTCCTTCCAGCCCTCAGTGACTGGCCCTGCCTTCCACTCATTGAGGGCTGCGCGTAGTGGGCCCAAGATCCTCTCAAGGTGCTTGATGCACCTCCGGACGTACGAAAGGATCCCCACGACAGATTCGA
This sequence comes from Ostreobium quekettii, assembly GCA_905146915.1. Lineage (NCBI taxonomy): Eukaryota > Viridiplantae > Chlorophyta > Ulvophyceae > Bryopsidales > Ostreobiaceae > Ostreobium > Ostreobium quekettii. The sequence continues at coordinate 34,504 of CAJHUC010001131.1, forward strand.
GCTTCTTTATACTATCAACAGGGCCAACTTGCTCCATTTTCTCGGACAGGTAGTTCTCAAAGCTCCACTTCCCGTCCTTGATCCCATGACCAAGAAAGGTCACAGTATCCGTGAACCAAGTGACTTTGTCGTAGTTGACCTTAACGCCGTATTTGTCGAATTGGGCAAAGACACGAAGTGCCTTTTCCCGCAGCTCTTCAGGTGTTCTTGCCCCTATCAGTACGTCGTCACTGTACTGTGGGCAGATAATGTCTTTAAGGATTTCAGCGACACGCTCGCAGAAGAGGATCGAACTCCACTTCCACCCTTGTGGGAGACGGCACCACCGGAACCTCTCACTGCCAAAGGTGAACCCAAAGAGGCGGGACAGGGTGTCATCGACAGGGATGCCGAAGAACCCGTCCTTGAGGTCGATCTTCATGAAGTACCTCCATTTGGGGTCCATCTCCCACATCTTCCGCCATACGTCCACCTGAGTGGTACCCTTCCCACTAGGGAAGTACGAGTTCAGTTTGCGAAAGTCGTTCGTGAACCTATAGGTTCCGTTCGGCTTTCGTATTGGCAGAAGAGGACTGAGATACAGATCCTCAGAGATGGATGCCAAGTGCAAGTAACCACGCTGTAGATACTCCTGAAGCTGTTCCCTGACCAGTTTACGGTCCGCCACACTCTCCACAGCATACTGAGTCCGACTCCCCCTTTCGGGGGGGTCCTTCCATACAACCTCTGAAGACCGCACCATCAGTCGACGCATCTCGTCATTGACTGGGTGCGAACTTAGATCACCTACACTTGGAAAGAGTCCCATGATCTCCTCCTTGAGCCTTTCGCCAAAGTCCTTGTAGACCTCAATGTTTGTAATCTTGCGCAGGGCTTCCCCATGATGCTTCACCAGAACATCCCCAGACTGGACATTGACCATGACCGTCTTAGGGGTTAGGTGAATGGTCTCATCTGAGGAATTCCAGATGTTCACCCTAAGCTGCCCACCTTTGGTCACCCCCAGGCCAGCAAGCACCCCTACACGCTGGAGTGCAACCATAAGGGACACCCCCCCTTCAGCCAAAACCTTGAAGGGGAGGTAAACACGTGACCACTGCTTAGGCGGTAGGAAAACTGCCTTCCCAGCACAGATGGATACAGATTGTGGTGAATGTATGATATAGCCTCTACCCTCAGACGTCCACATCTGCTGAAGGGTAGCCCTGCCTGTGCCCCAGGTATATGAGGACCGGAGTGCACCTCTGTGCGGATCTCCCAGTCTCCCCCTCCCATCCCCCTCAGCAGGCCTCCCAGGCCCTGCCGGGGGAATCAGTTTTTTCTTGGACGGGAGATTGCGGAGCAATGGGCCACACGCCCAGACTCCTTGTGAACCAGACCCGGGAGTACGCAGTCAACCATGAGACCAAACGACTGCAGCGTGGGGAACCCTATGATCGGGCCATCCGACAGACTCTTCACCACCAAAAACTCCACGACCTTAGTCTCCTCGGATGGGCTCAAGCGCATCCTGCACTGAGTCACCCCCATCACACCCGAGACATCCCCAGTGAACCCCGCCAAAGACTGTACAGCTCCAGGCTCATAGCTCAAACCAAGCCTCATTGTGGTCTTAAGGGCCATCACATTGACCTCAGCGCCAGTGTCCACTAGGCAACGAGAAACTCGCAAATCATTCACCCAACAAGGAGCATGCACTAGGGTGCAGGGCATAGAGGCCCTAACCACAGCACAATCCGGGGCGGATGACGAAGCAGGCTCTTCTGCCACAGGGGAGAGAGTGTTGGTCTTCTTGATAGACCGATAGTTGGGGCGAGGCCTCCCCTCCAAGTCAGCCAGCGCCCAACACTCCTTCCTGGTGTGACCTGCACGATGGCAATGAGTACAAACCGGCCTGTCGGGGACAATGGCGTTCGAACCCAGCACCTTTCCAGCAACGGCAGAAAGGGTCACCATCATCTTCTCCAAGAGTGATGCAAGTCGAGGATCATGGGTATCAGAAACCACATGGGCTTGGGGTAGTTCTCTCCCTGCCTGCCTGACAGCACTGACAGGCGCGGCACTGACTGTCTGGTCTTGGGCCACCAAAGGTGGTCCCTCCACTGTAGGGGCCTGTGCCCCCTCAGCCTTGTCAGTAGGTGGCGCCGGCTCAACTCGCGCGCTAGGTTCACCTGACGGCCCTGCTACATCCTGTTCAGGCGATGCTGAAGGAGCCTCAGCCGGAGCTGAGGCACCGGCATCCCCCTGTGAGTGGGGGTCCTGACCCTCAGCCAAGGACCCTTCCTCACTTTCATCAATAGTGGCCAGGACCTTTGTCAGGGCTCTAGTCCTCTTCGTGATGAGTGGCTTAAAGCCACTCATGTCCAAGGCAATCGAACCCAACCAACGCAGTACCTTCCAAATGAGCCTAAACAGGGGCATCCGCAAGACAAAGAACAAAATCATCAGGAAAATCCTGATGAAAAGCTCACATTGTTCCCAGGCCCAAGCCATAAAGTTCATCATCACAAACGTGATGGCCACACCGATACCAACCGTCAGAGCAGGCACACTTTTGTAGGCCAAGTTTTGGAGCCAGAGCCAGACATTCAGCCACATCTCAGTGGGATTCGAGGTGGCAGCAGCAAAACAATCAAAGAGAAAGTTCACTGCAGACAACACCCAGCAGCGAGCGTCACTGCAAGGTTCTGGCTCAGGTTCAAGAGCTGCAGAGTCCCCATCGTCACTATCATCGTCAGATGGACCCCCAAGCCTTCTGTTCACAAAGGAAAAGGCCGAACGCACAGCACGAGATACCATAGACACAGCACCACCCCCCAGGCTCTCAAGCCA
>CAJHUC010001131.1:37435-61454 GCA_905146915.1 Ostreobium quekettii
AAGGTGCCCTTTTCGCACTCCTGCACGTGGCACGGCGCTCCTCGCGTCCCGTGCGCTCAGGTGACAGCGCGGCACACGCCACTCGCCGGTACACTCTCAAAACAACCGATCGTTACACTTCGTCCCGCCGTTCGGTCCCTGGGGAGCAGCCACAGTGCAAGCAAAACGCGAGAGAGAGAGCGATGCGTCCGCCACCACCACATTTCCGTTCACAGCAAGCTAATTCCGGCCACACAGATACGCCCATCAAACAACCACTGGCCCCCTGCGTATGGCTGTGTAGCCTCCCGTCACACCCGCTGGCCCCTTCGTCCAGTTCTTTACAGTACATTGTCCCCCTTCAGCCCTTTTCCCCCCGCCCACGTGACAATCCCGTGCATCGGTCCCCACCGGATCACCTCACTCCCCGCGAGGCGCACCCTCGCTCCTGCCCCCGCGCCCGCGACACTCGCCGCTCGCCGGCCGCCGCGCCGGCTCAGAACCCCATGGGCTCCTCCTTCACGGAGGGCCCCGCCACCTCCGCCCAATCCTCGCCGATCGCGTCGGTCGCATCGGCGCCTACGACCCCGCCTTCCTCGCCGCCCGCGCCATCGTCCCAAGGCCCGCCATGGCCCGCCTCTTCACCGCCAATGCCCTCCATCAAGTCGTCCTCGCCCTTCGAAACCAACGCGCCTCGCTCCGCCACACTCCGCGCGACCAAAGAACCGCCGGGCGCAGCTTCATCCTCGCCGAAGCCGGCGCCATCTCGCGCCAGCTCCTCCGAATGCTCCGCCCCGACCCGCCTCTCCGGCGGCGGCATGCTCAGCGCCCGCAAGGAACTCGCAAATCATATCAGGCCAGGGGCGCACTGCCAACTGCCTCCCAAAGCGCACGACCATCAGGCCGCGCAATGCGTCCACGCGCGGCCTCCATGGCCGCCTCGAAGCGCGCGGCGCCCCCGCCGATCCCGCCGTGCGGATGGCGCAGCGCGGCGGTCGCTGCCGCTCGCGCCCCGTGCGCGGCACTCCCCGTCATGCGCCGCGCCCGCCTCCGGGCCTGTGCGCCTCCTTCGAGCGCGGGGGGGAGGTCCTTGGCGCGCCCACGGGGCTGCGCCTCGCGCCGATGCGACTGGCGTCCAGTCAATCCTCCGCCGGTCCGCCATACGGCACACCAGGACGCCGAAGATACTAAGTACTATCCCCCGAAATAAAATACAATAACGCGAGACTACAGCACTTTTCCAGTGCTGTGCCTAAAGTACACGTTTTATCAAAGTGAATCAGCTCCTTCTTCAGGAGCTGTTTGGCAGCGTGCAAGTCCCTTTTTCAGGGACCAATCATTCACCACTCCCAAACAAATGCAATACATGCTTTTTCAACATGTTCTACCCCAAACCAATTCTCAAAATCAGTTCAGGGAACACAGTTTCTTCTCCAGAAACTGCCATACACCTTCCCATAATCTCACAGCTCCTTCTTCAGGAGCTGTTGGACGATTGCACATATCCCGTTTGCAGGGATTCAATCATGCCCCTATTGCATTCAGATGCAAAACATGCTTTTCCAGCATATCCCCTCAAACGAGTCTTGAACTTCAGTTTCTTATTCAGAAACTGATCCTGCAGCTCTCCACAGTCTCAAAACTCCTTTTTCAGGAGCAGCACCGCTTTTTCAGCGGTAAACACTCAAACATGTTGTCCACTTTCAAGGACAACACCACTTCTCCAGTGGCAGTCAGAAACAACCACTTTTTCAGTAGTATACGTTCACCATTCCCGTCAAATTTCACAGGCTGCATCACTTTTTCAGTGGCAACCACGCATAACCACTTTTCCAGCGGTATGTACCAATCAAGGCTGCACTACTTGTATCATTGGCAGCACCACTTTTACAGTGGCAAGTAAATTTCGGCCACTTTCTCAGTGGCAAACATCATTTTGCATCAGGTCATGCACACCAAAAGGATGCACGAGCTGGAAAGTAGCATCAGCTCAGTGCCATGCTGGGGAAAGAGACATCCCAGCATGTTCCTTGAGGCACACGCCTGTAAATCGAGCGGCTGGGGGCACAGCCCCACAAACACACACTTGAGCGGCCCCATGGCTGGAAAGAATCATCAGCCACCAGGGCACCCTCTCATGCGCAGCCAGCCCAATCATGGGCACTCTGATCGATCCAAAACTCCTTGCTCAGGAGTCTTTCCTTTTCTTTGCCACTTATCCAGTGACTTTCCCACATTTTTCCGATCTTGTCACTTGTTCAGCGACAAACTCAGCGTTTCGGGACAACCGAAGAGTAGGCAGGCTGGGCAACACACCAGCACATCCCCATGTTGAGGCAAGACACATCTCAACATGTTTCTTGGGGCCCAAACGACTGAAGAATACGGTCCAGAGCACAGCTCTAGGACCATTAGTTCAGACCCTACCCATAGCTGGAAAGAGACATCAGCATATGGGGATTGGATCTGTACCAAAATGAAACGGCCGGCGGCACAGCCAGCCCGTACATTCTCTCCACAACAATATTTCAGCTGTGGGTGATGGATGAACAAGTAAACACATGCAGCCCTTGCATGGGGTAGTCCACCCTGGAAAGAACCATCAGGTGTGGGCCCACACTTTTGGTCGTGCATGGCTTCTTTCTAGCCTTCTTCAGGCCAGCCACCCCTTAGCCTTGCGCAATCGGCCTCGAGGCTGGACACACGCCCAAACTGGGCGGTATCCTTATTCAGGACACATAGCCCCACCAGATATTGAGAGCCGCGGTCAATACCGGTGAGGCAGCTTTCACGGAAATACTCTTGCTGCGTAGGGTGTCGCTCAGTCGTCACCAAGCGCCCCTTGAGGCAAAACTCCTCTCAACTTTTCATGACCAGCTTGCTACATCATCAAAAATGCAAGCTTCTGACCAGTTTTTTTGTTTCCGTTTTTGTTCTTTTCTTTTTCTAAACGGTGGTGTCATACTCGGGCCATCCCACACAGTCAGCATGCGTGTCAGACGTGAGTCCCTCGCCAGCTGGTTCATAAGTGACTCACCCAGAGAAACGGTGGTCATTATGCAGCTGCGCGAACAAGATACAAATAAAAAGGAATATATAGATGCACCTACTTGGGTACGACCACATAGCATGACCTGTGGATGTCTATTTCTCCACCATGCTGTAAATGGCCGCATTTTGGCAGGGAAATCTACACCAGATGTCCATGGAATTAATTGGATTGATGCTTACAATCGAGTTTCGCGCAAAACATCTGGCAACATGCACGCAGTCGTGAGCAAATCTCTCATTCGCTTGATTGGGGTGTTGGAATTTACCTGGAACATTCCTTTATTGGAATGACCAAGAGAAAAAAAATGGTATCAGGCTTGTTATTTATGGCATGAACACAGCGCGTATTATGTATGATACGTCAAAAACACATCCACAGGTTCGCCATCATGGGATCCATTCAGGCATCCATACACCAAACGACACCAACAAGAGTACCTGCAAAAGCAGGGAGATGGGAATCGTTTTCCCAAATATGGGCGCGTGCTATAGAATCCACTTTATCAGCATGGTTGGCCCATATAACGACACAGGAAGATGGGGCACAAACGAACAAGATCAATACCCTAAGGGAAGTGTGCATTTGAACCGCACAATTTATGGCAGTACTTTGCTGGAGATGAAACAGCAAGTTGCCCTTTGCTTTCTTCTTGAGATGGGTACCACAGATAGCATTAGGGCATGCAATTCATGAGGCCACACATCTGTGGTGTTGCCCGTCATCGCCTGCAAGGTGCAAAGTCCCCAGCTTGTATAGCAAGGGCAACAGCATCCATTGTCCCAAATCAATTGTCCAGTATCTTGAAACATAAATCTCGTTACAAATACAGCTCCTGAAATACAATATGAGGCCAGAATCTAATTTTTTGGAGCCCCAACTACTTCATGCCAATTTTTGAGAAGAGCAAGTCAGCCCCAGCCCCTGGTTGGGCCCCTAGTTAGGCTCCACCCGCTCGAGCTCCATACAATTCTGGGTCACTTCCGTCCGTGGGTTCCCCAAACGAGGTCCATTTCGTTGATGTTTAGAAGGGAAGGGTCCACCACATTGAATAGTGCTTGCCAAATACACTCGACCGCAGTTGGATTCTTAGCGTACAAAGCCATCGGCACTGCATCGACAAAGCCTAAAATCGCTGCCCTCCTTGATCTCCAATGCATAGACTTGCCACAAGCAGCAAAAGTTGTGGTTCAAGACGCTCAAGCTCGCGCTCCATGCAGGCTATTACTCGAAGGGTGTGTTGTAATTTTGCTTGGACATTCCGCCTCGATCAATGCTTGAATGGGATTTTTCGTGTGCAGCCTGGCCCGCAATCTGCAAACTGCCGCTAGTGGTCGGCTCTTGCATGCGATCCACAATACTTGCAACCTAGATAGTTACTATTCATGAGACACGGCTTTATCCATCCAACCATTGTCCTGACGTCCACCCCTTCGACTTCCGACTCAAGGTCGGTTTTGCCATTCCTGTCAAAGGGGCCATCCCCTAGGCATCCGCTACTGATTGGGGCATGGCGACCACCTTCACTCTCATGCCTCTTCAGGGGTTATGGGGGAGCCTCCCAGATTTGCCTAACCTAGGCCCCAAATCTGTGGCCTACAAATCTGGGCCAAGGAGACAGCTTTGATCCGTTGGGATCAATCTTGAATTGCAGCCACAAGCTACGACCAGTGCCACGATCAGGGCGTTTACAACGTGTTTTTATTGCCTTGCTGCCTCACAATACTTCGCCAACCTTCAATCTGAATGGTGTGGATAGTTTTATTTAGGCTGCTCTATATCGCTGCCACAAAAGCGTCCTCCCGACCATTGCAAAAACCGTCTGTGTTGCGACCAAGTTGAAAATTTTAGAGGATTTCTAGCCTGAAAGCCTTGAGTTGATCCTTGACTGTATACTCCAAACTCGTGAGCGCACCTTTTGATAAGTTTTTGCTGAAAGCCGAAGCCTCAATGATAGAAAAGCAGAACGCCAAAGTGATAGACGATTATTAATCTGAGGTGGAAGTACAAGACAATGATCTTAGCCATGCAGCGGCTCAGCTAAGTGCACAGTCTTGCGGTTCAGTGCGCGTGCCTGTGTCGCGCACCAACAATCAAGTTTGGCGACAGCAATGCCTATCGTGAGAACAAGTCGTCACACGGCGAGTAAACGTGTGCTTACAAGTAACCAAGAATTGGAGTATCAGCAACAGAATTGGACGCACAGTAGTGCAACACAACGAAAATAAGCATGTGGCCCTTAGGAGCATGGTCATGTGTCAGCTCATGCAGCCCTTCCAAATGCATATGATGGCATGTTTACCCCAACATCGCTCGCCTCAACAGCGAATGGAACCCGTTCTCGAACAAGTCAATCACCTGCCAAACAATTACAATGACGATCAAACACATGATCGTGTGCACACAAACTCGCAGCTACATTTGCCCCTCTTCTACAAGCCAATTCGGGTCGCAGTCCTGCGGGCATAAAGAAAAGGAACAAGGGTAGATGCGGCTATCCTCGTTCGAAACAGTTCCCTTCCTCCAAAACACACACCCACACACAACACACGCACACTCTACACTGTCGTCCCCCCACAGACACTCAACGAGGATGCCGCAGTCCCAACTCCACACCGACCTCGTCTCCTGGCCGTCTGGGCGCCGATGCCAAACCGTCCCTGCTCTTCGACCTTTCCACAAGATGGCCAACCAACGCCCCAACTGGCAACATTACTGGCCACATCGTTGCTTTCCGTTTTGGGGGACCCTTGCTACGGTGCCCGCAGATCTACAAGCAGGTTCGTGGCCTGGTGTGCCTGGAGCCATGTGCATAGTGTGTGATGAAAACACAATGGGGCAAGTCCCCATACAGGCGCACCATCGGGACCCAGATACACACAACAAACGTATCTCACTCCGGAGTTTCCCTGGAGTCCGTTATCTCCAGCAGGTCCACTGCCTCAAAGAGGTGGTGTGGCAGGCCCGCCTGCTCCTTCCACGAATCCAGCACCTTCTGCAGTTTCAGTATATCGCGATTGACCTCATTCTTGTGTGCCCCATTCTTGATGTTGCGCATCTTGAGGCCCAACTGCAGACAGGCCTCCGTGGCCGGCCAGGCACCAGTACCTGGGAGCACGTGCATCAGGATGAGGGTCTTCGCGTTGCCACCCAAGCAGTCGCTCATGAGCATGGTGAGGGGGCTGGCGGTGTAGGGGATGACAGGCTTGTTCTTCTCCACGGCTTCCACCACGCTGTGGAGGGCGTTGATGCACGGCAGGTCCCTGGGTGCCACGGTACACCATCAACACAAAAACTTGGTGCTCAAGTTCAACACAATAAGTGCTCCCCAGCAAGGAGGCCGTGTTTGGCAGCAGACACATGGTGTGCACTCGTTGATGTCACTTTCATCAATTGCTCAATGCAGTCATCTGTTTGCCTTGACATGGCTCTATGCCCCATTATGTTGCCTGCCTGTCTATGGAAGCATAGGAGCAGAATGTCTTCTTGCTAGCTGTTTCATTTTGACTCTTTCCAACAGAACGAGCTACTAGGATATCCCAAGACACATTTTCCATATTACGAACGATGCTGCAAAATGCAACAGGAAAAGCAAAAAAAAAAGAGAACACTTCATGCCCCCATTCCATTCTTATGTTGTTTCCTTTGAATCTGCTGCAATGGTATTCTTGGGGGATTGACAAAACATTGCTCCACTGCCCTTTCACATTAGGTTGTGATGAAATGGTGTCCTCAATTCACTGAGGCGAAATTCGAGGCACATACAAATTGCAGCGCAACTGGCAGCACCGCAACTTCCCTTTTCTCCTCAATGCTGGCTGAGTGCTGAATGCTGTTTTCAGTCGCTGCCAGTCATGCCCAGATGCATTACCCCATTGGTCAAGTCTCACAACAATGCAGCAACCAGGAACACTCTTCTCACCTGTCACATCCTGGGAGGTCATAGATGGTGAGCCTTCCCTTGGAAACAGACTGCGTCTCTATGTTCTCGCCTTCGATGTGCCAACTTATCACCAGCGCAGAGTCGGAGGGGTCTTGGCCTGGAGGCACATTGTTCATGGCACTCACCATCCCCTGGACGAGTTCAGCCTCTGATGCCACAGACAGCGACTGTGCCCCAAAGACGACTGTTACCCCCTTCCAGTCTTTCTTCACATCCAGCCTGCGCCGCCCCTTGTAAAGCCGAACATGAAAGAAACCCAGTCAGGACAATGAAATCAGCAAATCACATCTGCCAACCAACAAGTTGCTGCCACTGCCAGCATCCCTGCAGCAATACGATGACCTTGCAACTTGAGGGCATTGACAGCAGTGTGCAGCAGCACAACCATTCGCATAAAGTGCCAATGCCAGTCAAAAAACAAAGGGAACAGATGAGCTTTGACATGTGCAAGGCGATGGTACTGTGTGAAGGCCACCTCTGCTTGCTGTTTTGGGGTATCTGTGTGTCTGCACCAGCTGTTGCTGGCAATTCCTGTAATTGCATCCTCATCAAGTACGCGTGACAAAAACAGAACCCTTTGCACTGTGTAGGCATTGTACTCAGGAGTTATTTCTACCAAGAGATGGGCTCCCTTGCTCTTGCGTGGAATTCCTTCGATAGCATTCATTAGCACATGATGAGCACCACCCTTGCACCCTACAGATAGCAACCAGCACTAAACATCCATACTCATGCTTGGCATGTTGTTATTGGCTTGTGACTGCACATTGTTCCAAGTGGGTGCTTAATCAAGTGACAGCCATTGCGATCGAAGTGTATTCACCGTTCAACAACAAGCTGTTGGCCTGCAGCCATGAGCACAGTCATCCAGACCCACCACTGAGGGGAACAAAGAACAAGAGGACTACATAAGAAAGAACAGAGCAGATGTGATAAATAGACAAGCTGCCAGTCACCTGATTGGGAGGCACAAGGAGGTCAACAATCTCCTCGTTGGCCACCTTCATCATGGACAACTTCACACTGTACTTGTACTTCTTGGCCCTCTTCCGCACCACCTGATACAGCTTGTGGGCCGATGTCTGCACAAGTCCATCCTTGCCACTCGACCCAAACAGGGTTGTCGTCTTGCCACAACCCGAGAGGCCCCACGCCACCACGCAGGTATTAAAGCCATCGATGGCATGCTCCACAGAGTGCTTTACATTCTCAAACACCTGCTCAAAATCAATGACCGTCAACAATTCCCCTTGACTCGTTGCCCACCCAACTAGTGTGGAAAGGTGAAAGGAAAGGACTTTGTCATCACATTCTTACCACATGGAGTCAAACGTTGATTTCGACCACTGCACTGTACCAGAATCACCAAATTCACAAGCTGTTACCCATTCATCTCAAGACAAACAATGTACGAGTTTGCAGCAGCCAATGGAGGGGGCGTTTCCAGATGTTGATACAGGAACATTGCCGTGTGGCATTCCTGGGCGATACAGATCCAACCATTATAGTCCCACAGCACCACAGATCATGAGTGCTGTACTCTGACTGCGTTGATGACATATTGAACTCATATTCCTGCAGTTGGGAAGCCCCAAATCTTGAACACCAATGTCCCAGCTTGGGCACATGCACTGCACACAAATAGGCGCATAAGCGTGAGCACCCACAAGTGCTTCATCCAGCAAACACAATCTCTATTACTTGGCATATGCACACAAATAAAACATGTGGATCGTCAACCACAACCACAATGCCTCCAGTGACCCTTCATACTTTCACAGCATCCTACAATAGGATCCCATGCCAAGGCACAACCGATGGGTGTATGCACTTCATTGCAGGAGACAGTTAAATCTTAACAAATTTCTGAATTGTCAGAGAAAATTTGCACCACAGACAACAAGCAAAGGCCACCCTGTGGATACGTGCAGTTTGGTACCAGAATCATGATCCCATCTGCAAACTCAACCTCAGGGCCAAACCACCAGCCCAGGCAACAGCGCACCAGCCCAGGCAACAGCGCACCAGCCCAGGCAACAGCGCACCAGCTCAGGCAACAGCACACCAGCTGGGGCTTTACTTTGCCCTTCTTCGACAGAACCACGATAACCACAGGCAATATGTTGACAGGTGCACAAAGAGACAGCTGCACAGCCCCTTCTGGGCCAGGGAAACGCAGTGTGACCTGCCCTCACCTTTTCATTGCTGTCTGCTGGTCCATAAGCCTGATCGAAGGCGTACTCGTTGCCCATCTCACCCTCCTCTGCCACAGCTGCTGTCTGTGTGATGGTGAACTCATCAACCACCTCCACAGCGTTAACTGCTTCCTCACTGGGCTGGATGCGCATGTGGACACGCACTTTACCCTGCATCTCCTCCATCATGCTCATGTACCTTTGCAACAAAACAAGGCTATTGTTGCTGCAGGTGGGCGTACTCTGTGCTTTTGTGCCCATAACTGGGGGAGCTTGATGCAATGGTCATTCCGATTTCATTGAGCTTCAAAGCAACACAGTGCTTGAGTGTTTTGTTGTGCAGGATGGAGTGTGTGGGAGTATGGAATTCGTGCAGAAATAAACAACCAGCACAGGTGCCCAGATGCACAGTGACATTATTATCTGTATCACCTTACAACCACGTCAATTTGCCGACATTCGCTTTGTCCATCCACACAATGAAGTCTGATTTCATACCCCTGAACTCTTGCTCCACCTCTTCAACAAGGCAAACTACATTTCAAGGCTGATTGCGTAATTCCACTCCTGAGTACAACTGCCACAGCCTTGTTGCTCAGAATGGCCTGGGTGTACTGCATTTGCACATGCCAACAGCTCCATGCACCAAGCACAACACAAAACAGCACTGACGTACATTAATGCATCACTGATTAATGGCATGCGACCTGCCTAGGTAGGTGCAACACCACCAAACACCTGCAAGGAAAAAGATTTGTATTGCCTCCACAAATGCAGTAACTGAGGATTTGAGAGCAATGCAGACTCTGCCGCTGACCTCTTCCTGAGCATCTGTTCATCCTTGTGCAGAACCTGCAACTCATCAAGCCTCTTCATCTGGTTTCCAATAATGGCCTTCTGCTGCTTTTCTTTTCGTTCCACATCCGCCTTCATCTCCCTAAGGTCCTCCAGCTCATTGAGGTCTGTTCGGATCTGCTCGAGCTCATGCTTGTTGGCCTGGTACAGCTCCTCCATCTTTCCAAGTTCCTCCATCAGATCCATTATCTTGGCCTCCTTTTCCTCCATCTGCAGGATGGTGCACATCCGCCTAGTCAATTTTCAGCCATCGTCATCTGAATGAGACATGAAATCCTTGCAGTGACATGGCTCATACTATGTGTGCAGTATTCACATGGATGCACACAGTTACATCATAGCTAATGAGTGCTGATAGGAGTTCAGTTGGTGGCATCTGTTACACATGGCACCAGCGATGGTTATTTTCTATCCAGTTGGGAATATTATATGTGCAGCTTGAACAAAATGCACAAGGGACACTGAAAGCGACCAATTCAGTGCCACAGTGATCAGTGATAGTTCATCGTGCCCCTCTGGCAGGGCTAACTTTGGTGCCTGTGCACTTCGCACAGTAGTGCATGCGATGCTTGCAATAGAATAGCAATCTCAATTACATGTGCAGCGGCAGAAACAAGCCAGGCTTGCCTACACACCAACAGACTAGCCCAAACACTGGGCAGGGTATTGAGGCTGCGAACTATTCTGGAGATCTACTACCACAGTCCAGAGACACAATACATCCCTGCAATACTGTATGTGATATGATCACTAGAACAGCTCATGGAACATACAACCAGAAGGCACAGAAGCAACTGTATGGGGATGTTCACTACAAGAAAGGCAGAAAAGCATTGGCAAACGTAGGCCATGCCAAAAACATGGACAACAGGACCGATACAGCCCACAAATTCTCAATTCAGGAACACAACAATTTGGCTTGCGTCAGGAGATACACAGTGCTCCATGTACCATACTGAGGGGCACATGAAATCACTAGTGGTCACAATCACCTGCTTGGACATGGTGCAGCAACACACTGGCCATTTATTCCACAGCAATAGGAAAAGGCCAGGACATTTTCTAATGAAGGCATAACCTGCTGACATTCAATTTTTTGGCAAATCCAAGGCGACACCTCCATACAGGGCAGAAAACAAACTGTCAAGTACCGATCAGCTGTCACCTGTTCAGAAACAGTGCCCTGCGCCACATCCAGCTTCTCCCTCAGCTCCTGTGTCTCAGCTTCCCGAGACTTCTCCAGCCGCTGCATCTTCTTTTCCATGAGATCCTTCTCCTTGGAGGCCTGCTTGTACTGCTTTTCAAGAGACTGGACCCTGCATTACAAGTACCCCAGGATCCATCCCTTCACTGTAGGTTCGATAAATTCCATATGGGCTGCAAATATCAACACAATACGAAAAGGCTTAAGTAAAGGCACTGTAGCACCGCAAAACAAACCATTGTCTTTCAATTAAATGACCTACAGCATCCCCATACTTGCGTGGCTAGAAATCGGAGGGTGACATAACACTCTCACAATGAAACATTGGACACCCCACAATCTGGGTTGCAGAATTCCCATACACTGCAAAGCTTATGTTTTCATCCTCATACCACAATCGTGTCAACGACTCCACTTTGTTTTGTGATGCCTGCACTGTTGCAAGGCAGGAACAAGGCCACATCGCTCTTATCAAGCCCAAGAACTCCTGAATGTTATGCACAATTGGAACAGATAGAAACTGGAAGAAGGATCAATTGCACACACCTGTCGTTCAGCTGCTGGAGGTGCTCGCATTTCTTCTGTATGCCAATCTCCAGCTCCTTAACCTTTGCAGCATCCGCTGCCTCCTTAGCGGCATCCACGGCAGCGGCCTTCACAGCCTCTGCAGCCCCAAGCTCCTGTAGAATGCACACACACACACACACACACACACACCCCTAGCGTGAACACCAAGGTCCACAGGAATCTGCAGCACAACCATACTCTTCCCCCAATGGACACACTCCGTGAACTAAATCGGCTCCATTCCATATGGGTAACTGCATTTGCCCCGGGGCTCCTGATTGAGTTTGCTTGTCCAAATATAGTACTGCCACTTGTCGATGCCTTAGTGCCTTGCAGTGAAGCGCATTAGTATTCATGTTCTAGTGCAAGCACTGTCATAGCAGCTACAACTCATTGGACAAAACTCCCAGGTTTGCCAGTGTAAGGCACTGCTTTCTGTGCCACACATTTCATGCACCGCCTGATTCTTGGCTATGTGGGAATGCAAGCAACCAAGGCAATCAGCAGTCCATGAATTCTCCGTGCCCATCCTATGTTCAACTCTCAAGCCGAAGTGGGTGGGAGGCAAAACATGGGAACTGCACAACATCAGAATAAACAAGCATTGCATGAACACACCTCCCTGGCCTGCACCAGCTGTTCCTCCAGTGCCTTGAGCTCCTTCTCTTGCTTGCCCTTGAGGTCCAGCACCTCAGCACAGGCGTCCTCCTCTGCCTTGAGCCGTTCCATGGCCTCCTCCAGCTCCTCTGCGACTTTATCCTTCTGGCGCCGCATCTCCTCCTCTCGCTTTTGCAGCTCCTCGATCTGCTTGGTGGAGTCCTCCAGCATCTTCTGCATCTGGTTGACATGCTTCTCGTACTTGGGCCCACTGTCCCGAGCCACCTGCTTGCCTTCAGCAGCAGCCATGGCCTTGGCCTGCAGAACATCAGAGTTCAGCTTCAGAAAAGTTAGCTGGTGTCACTCGCAACATATTTAGCAAAACTTGCGTTCAGCATAGCAACATATCCCCATTTCTGCCAGCAAGACGACCCCATGTTTGGAGTTGACAGGGCCAAACACAGGATCACTACACACATTCAAGTTGCTCAAGTTACCTGTTCAAGTTAGTCATATTTCACTCTTTTTCTCTTTTTTCATTCTGTCATCGTCCCTTCACACACTATCAAGAACCTGAAAGAACACTCTCCAGCAAACACAATAATGCCTGTCATCGCCTTCCAACCCATACGGCGTTCCTTGTCTGTGCATGAGAACCATTTGGCTCACCTTTGAGTATCTCTTCATCATGATATCATTGATGTGCGTCTGGAGAGCCAGACAAATATCCTCCCCCTGTTTGGTCTCAAACTGAAAAATGTGCAGAACACCCGCAACCCTCATCTTGAAAAACACGGCCTGGGTGCTCGAGCCAAATTGCATAATGTCGCGCAGCTCTGCAGAGTGCAGGTACTCTTTGGGCACAGGGCGGAAGAAGTGCACACCACGCTTGTTGATGCCCAGGACCAACTTGGATGGCAGCAAGCCGATTGGGTCCTCAATGCGCTTCACAGAGAAGAAAATGGAGTTGCCTAGCACAGCAGATGTCCTCATCGACTACATTTGTCAAAAGTCTACAACCATTGCCCCTGTGTTTATCAGGCGATAAGCATGGTGGTGTTCACTGTCACAAGCGCTTGATTTTTGCTTCCAAGCATGAACAGCAGGTGTTCACAGATGTCTGTACTGACAGCAAAGTTCAGAGGAGTGCTGGGGAATACGAGGTGTGGAAATTCGTGGAGTTTCTCTCCACATAAGAGACTATACGAGGTGCAAGGAACAAATGCAATAAGTGTTGCAGTTTGTGCGCAGCCTCACGATCCACTGCCTGGGGACTCCATAATCTCACTCTTCAAAGAAAACAACACTTTCAACTCAAACAAATCGATGCAGCAAGCTGATTTAAGACAGATGGTCACAACAAGATCCACACAACTACAGCCAGCTGCAAAGCGTCACCCCTGACAGCTGCCTTTCCTTGTTGCCCATGTCCAGCTCATCATCTCTGTGTCTCAGGAGGGCACACTCTTTTCTTTTTCAGGTTCATACTTCCTCCATTCAAAAATGAATGGCGGCTATGATTTGGAGCCTTGGAGAGCCCATCAAAAAATCACCAATAACGCTCCAATTTTGACAAGACATTAAATTTTGTGTCAACTTGACCAATCGTATTCTTTCAGTCGGCTAAATACTGAGGGAGATACGACCCCTCACAAACGAGCATGTCAAACCAAATGTTGTGCAAGTCTCAAAGTCGCTCAGAAACAGCCCTTGACCATTGAGCACGTGTGGCCTTCGCTGTTGACTGTTATGGAGTGCATATTTGCGGCAGAAGGCAGCAACAGCTTCAAATCGCCTCACATTGGCAAGGAACAAGTGCAAAACAGGGGGAGGACGTGCTGAAGGTTGTCAGGTGCAATTTGGTGATTCAAACCACTTTCTGAGGCGTGATGAAATGGCTAAGATTATATTTCTGTGGTGTATGAGGGTGGTTCCTGAAAGTTTGGCACCTAAAAATTTGTCTTTTCGTTTTTGATGTTATATTGTATGCATTTAAACAGAATTCAACAGTGGCTTTGCCGTTTTCAAAAACCACCATTCTGTTTTGGGACACACGAAGTAGCAACCTTCATAAATTTTCATAACATGGCAAGCACGCTGTTCTAATTGCCTTCTGTTGATCTTTCAATTCCACACTCCAGAAGCGAACAACTTGTTCGCTTATATAGCTCCAAACCTCACTCGAAACCAAAACCTCAGGAGCCCTCCCAATAGTGTTTGCAAAGTTCAACAAAGGAACATACTCTACTTCCTGCACCACCACCAATTAAATTCCAAGAAATTGGAATCCTAAAAGAGAATATGTGAATACATATCTGACCATCCAAGGAGCTGACCAAGGAAGAACCAGAGAGCAGCTCAAATAGCAAAAAATACAAACATGTATGCCAGGAAAGCGCCATACCATATGGGAGGCTCCTCAAGATGCGCAGGAACTGCAGACGTGCATCTTCCTTGGAGAACTGCTCAAGGGAGCGGTAACGGCACATCACATCCTGTCGCCACTCATCACGGGATCGCGTAACCAGTGCCTGCGCACGCAGGCCACCAAACACTGTCATCAACAGATGCCATGCCAAAGAGTAAGGCCGGTCCACTGCAATTGCAAACAGAAAGCCAAAAATTGGAAACTAGCAGCACAGCATCTGTGGCCTGTAATATGTACAGTGTCAGGGCATGAAGTGGTTTGTGAAAGCTGCGTTGACAAGCATTGTGAAGGCAACTGAAACATCCAAGGGAACATTTCAACACCTGTGCAGGTTTCAAGGCATATGACATGGGGTTCCACAACATGATGGCTCACCTGCTTTGCGATGTACTTCTCGATAGCAATGGCGACTTCGTCTTCACTGTCCATCAATGAAGATCCATACTCTGCCTGCATCTGCAGTGCACACAGCTGGGCTGCATCTTCCCGCACCACAGGATAGTTGCCCATGAGGTAGTCGTACTGCGCTTGGATATATGACAGGTTGACGAATTGAGGCTCAGTGATCGTCTCATCTGTTTCCCTGAAGACCAACCCAGAGTGCTGATCACAATACCATTTGCCATATACCACCCAAACCATTGTCACTGTTCAACTTCATCGAGTGCCATCATTTGTAACAGGCAACAATCAATGCATTTGTTCTCCATGTTTCATAGGCTCCAGTTGTTGTAGAACTGTGCAACCAATCTGGATACTTGCGCACCAATCAGATTTGCGCTATTTCTGGCTTTAAACATTTTTTCATTAGAAGATATGAACATATCGATTTCCCATGTTCTTTGTTGTTACACGTTCTTTTGTACTCTTTTCCAAACTACAGCATAACATTAGAGTCCAGGAGCACACCATCCTAATAACAGACAAAATGTGGCCCTTTTGCAACATCAAAAGAAAGTGCAACCCAACGCAATGCAAAGCAAAGCCCAAAGGACTTCTTTTATTTGGTTTCTTTTGCATTCAATTGACATCCTGCATGCTGCCTTCATTACTGCTAATCTTGTTGGTGGTGGGGTCCTCTGGGGCACACCCTAACCGAAAGGCTAAGACACATACATAGTGCCCTGAAAAAACTTTGGCCCAGAGAGCTTTTATGTACTGACATGCACAAACATTCACAAATCAAGACACATACCAAGAAACATCTCTTTTGTCAGCAGCAGCTTGCACAGGAGCAGCAGGTGCTTCTCATACAATACTGAGCACTTTTGAGCTTCAAATCATAGAGCCCCACCCACCTGAACATCCTCTTCTTCAGCAGCAACTTGCTCTGAAAGCCCTCCCTCGCAGCCTTCGAGTTCTTGAACTCAAACAGAATGTCTGCTATGTATCTGTTGTCGTCCAGCATCATGTGCTCATCCGCCAGCACATCGTCAGGGCCCCTGGGTCCAGGTGGCTTGCGGCATTCAAACAGGGTAAAGGTGGAGTAGTTTTGGAGCTTGATGATGCTGGCCAGCTGTTCCACAGCCTCCAGCACGGTTGTTGTGATGTTGTAGGACAGCTCCTCAAAAGTCTCATCCAGGAAGAAGACAATGCACGTCAGGCGACGGTTCTTCAGCAACACCTCAATCTCCTCCACGGAAGGCAGCTGCATACACACACATGTCCCTCATATGAGTCTGAGATCCATCTGGACAAACTAAAAAATGCTGAGAAAGGAGTTGGGGCCATTTTTGGCACAAGATCACACCAAAAGTGGTAAGATGACATTGTAAAATTGCCTTCATCTGTGTTGGCAACATGTTGCACTCATCAGCGCACCTGCCCAGGGGTGACTCAAAGACTCCGAAGCATTTGTACATGCAAACACGTCCATGGTTCACAGTGAGCATTCTCCTGTTCTTGCACACCTTTGACCACACTCCCTGGCCACACTAATGAGTTGCCAGAATATTGTGGACCTTCGGCATTTATTTCTTCAAGTCTCATGCGAGACGTCACCGTGTGTGTGTGTAAGTGCTGTGCAGGGGACCTGGTACATTCGTATTGGTTAAACCTGTAATTGGATATCATTCTTGGAGTGTCGTCACTGCAGAGCTGACATTGGACACTGTGCTTGGACATACACTTGAAAGGGAATGGTATCTGAACACAAAGCTGCAATGTGACGAGGCCACATTGGCTGGGCATACTGCAGTGGTATACGGCACATCAATCACAAAGGTCGTCCCACATGGTACAGCTTGCATAGCGATGACAACAGGGCACCAGACAGCACCGCTGATCACATGCAAGACTATGCAACCTTTCCAGCCTCACCACCATTGGTGAACACATGGCTTTCTGCATGGACTGCAAAATCCATGGAGAAGAGCAGACAAATAAGACACAGTACAATGTCAGTTGGATGATCACACCATAGCCCTTACTTCATGCAACAAATGCTGGTCCAACTGACCCTTGCAGGAAATTCCCTTTCCCATTATGTTCAGTGCATTTTGAATGTTCCTAAGTGTTTTTGCTCAGACATATGCTTCTGGTGCTCAGGGCCGGAGACACTCGAGAGCCGACCCAGACTTGGATAAGAATCTGCATTTCATTCTGGTGGGCTGTTGAGGAGTTTAGCCAGTTGAACATGGTCTTCTTTCAGTTCCTGTTCAGTGCCCAAAAGACAACAGAGATGAACCATTATCTGCTGTACCAACCACTCTATCCAACATCCATTTCCCTGGCATTTCCTCGCATCTTCCTCTGGGTTCAGATAGACAGCATTGATTGCATTCACATGGTGAATTTCATGCACTCGAAGGAGATAACATAAGAAATGGAATTGATTCTCCTTGTATTCTGATTTACAATTTGTGCCGCACAACCCTGTCAGGCATTTCAGCAGTGTGTTGTCCCAGCAGCAAGTCCTACCGTTGTGCGAGCCCCAGCCTTTGCAGACCTCTTCAACGCATTCCAGGCCTTGAAAGCAAGGTCCTTTACACCAGCATCCTCCTGAGCACTCTCCGTGTAAGAGTGGATGTGTTCCGACACCACTCCCACAAAATCCTGCCACAATGATGGGGTGCACACACACACACGCATGCATGCGATTACTCCAATTGGCTTTGCAGATCCTTGTGGTGTTTTCCATCCAATAGCTTGGTGTGCATTTTGAAAGGTCTTGTTGCAGGTCTATGTTCCCTCTGACTTTGGGGGTGCCCAGTGCTTGTCATGCCCACTGTTTTGTAAGGAATGTCACACATGTCTGCCTATACGGACACTCAATGCTTCAGGAACGAGTTTCAAGGTTGTGGACATGCATGGTGCCCTGCTGGCACAGGAAGGACCCCCTTGTGTTGATACTCCTTATTATCTAACTAACAGCAACACTGCACAAACGCACACTGGGATGATATTGTAGCATGGGACACAAGCAGACAACTTTCTGGTACTGGAAATGCGACTGTGTTGGAACATCAACGTGCATGCCCTTTCTGGTCCTCCAAAGTGCCGATGAAAACAACAGCAACATAGACAAATGCACTGTTTACCAGTGATTGTCAACTTCCAGAGTAACTTGCTGTTCAGGTGCAGAAAGCTGCAGAAACAGAGTTTTGTAGCACATCGAACCATCACACAACAGCAAGGGAAACATATCAAAAGGACAATAGCAGTAGCTGTGCAAACAGAAGAATGGGAAGCAAGGTACCTTGGATGGTGGCATGGTGGAGGCCACAATATTGAACAACTCCCACACTCTCATCCTGCCTTCAACAGTCGGATTGCCCCGTGTCTGCTTGACGAGCTGCATGTACAACTCATCCTTAAGCTCCGGGCGTTTGAGACCCTGGTGAAGCAGCTTCTGAATGATCTCTATGCGCTGCTGCTCCGAGGCGAATTCATGGCCCCGCGTCATGTACTTCAGGATCCCACTGAACATCTTCACAGCCCTGCTTGCGTAGTCATTGCTTAGCTTTAGAAGGGACGTTGGAATTGGGTCCTGGAACAGGGGGACAGCAATAGAAAGCCTTCAGTAAAATGCGACTCCCTTGCTCCACATAGGTGTCATTCATTGGAATATGAGTGCTTTTACAGTGCAAAACCATGCCTGTGGAACACAAAAGGTGCTGTTCGACAAAAGCACAGAACATCCTTGAGGAGGCCTGTGGGGTGGCCTTGGACAAGGGTGGGTGTGCAAAACATGCACATTCAGCGAGGCAGACAGTATAGCTCACGGTCAAACCTTGTTTCAGTGTGTTGGAAAGGCTAGTGGACCTGTGCCAATCAAGTCACATTGCGATGCCAAACTGCCAGGAACTTTGTCCAGTACAGGGCCAACGCAAAGCAGCCACCTTTCCATATCTCTTCACAGACGATGGGGCCTACACATCGCTCGCCAGAACAGGCAACATCAGGACAGCATCGTTGCCATACAGCGAACATGCAAAGCAAATTCTGATTTTGGCCAATTGACAAGCAGCTCCCGCTGGTTAAAATTTGCCGCAGCCAGATCTGGAATGCCTCTTATTCATGCAACATGAAATTCCAAACACTGTGATGCTGTTCTCCTTTGAACATGTGACAAGTATTCAAACCCAGATGAGATGCAGAGATTCAGCATAAATCTGTCTCTGGCATTGCAAAGGATGCAGATGCCCTGCGATTACAGGTCCAGGGCGATTCTTGCATATGAATGCCTCGATGAAAGTAGATCCTTGTAACCTCTGCATCTCCATCTCCTAAACCAATTCTGGGCACAATCGGGTTGACCTTCATATCGACAAATAGACTCTCTCCAATATCTTTACTGTCCGTCCCACACCCCACCGTCCTTTCTGCTCCTATATTCACTTGCGTATCACACACAGTGCAACTATGGGCCCAACCGAACCAAGTTTCATATACAACATTGCCTGTCATCGCCCTGTGCATGCAAGGGCACTGCTTTGCCCCAAGAAGACAGTTGCAATCGGCAAGAAGTTCACTTCCTGTCCCCAGAAATGTAACTACAAAGGTACCATTTTCCCTCAAGAAGGCCATAAAAACGAAAAGGGATTCAACTCCCACCTCCCTGGTCACGCACCGGAGAAAACATCAACATGTCCTCCAAGCTGAAATCCCCTGGCGCCCCCGCGGCCTGGCCGCCCTTGGGCGGCCTGAGGGAGAAGATGCGAGACAGCTTGCTCCCACCCCGCTGCAGGGCCTTGTAGAAGCCATCCACCTGCGCACACAATTCCATGTCCTAAGCCAACGGCCTGCGCTCAGGCTCCCCGCCGCGTTCCAAGACAACCCGCTGAGTGCCCACGGGCCGGGGCGGCCGCTGCGCCCCTAGTACGATGGGAGATCGCAACCTCTCTTTGTTAATGAGGAAAGGTAACGGGGTGAGAAACTCGGCGACGAGCATTGCTGATCGCGGCAGGTCCAGTTATTCCCGTGAGGCGCACGGCCAGCGAAATCGGAAAGACCGGCCGTCCGAAAGCGTGGAAGCAAGGCAGCACTGGCCAAAAGCCGGGACCCACTTCTTCCCCAGGGATCGACACCGCAATCGATACACGGAGGGTTCTTTCGCCACCTTCCGTAGCCCACCTGAAATTTCTCCTGGTGAGCGGCAAGATGGTCCAGCCTTGGTGCCCCGCCATTCTCATCCCCTCCCTGTGCGGAGACAAACCAAGTGTCAGATTTTCCGGCCAATGCTACCGCGAGCGCGGTGCAGACAGGCAGGGCCGAATCTCCGGCGCACCTCCGCCACCGGGCCCCCGTTGCCTCCCGTCATCCTCTCCTGCGAACAGCAACTCACACAGCCAGATTGGAACCGGGCAGCGAAAATTCAACACATCCCGGCAACCCCCGCCCACGTCAATCCCTCCACAAGAGTCCGCCTCGGCAGCCGATCTCGCCGATACGCGGCGCGTCTCCTGTGGCATTGACGCGTTAACGGCGGTACCAAATCCGCACCCGAGGCCATGGGAACCGGTCACCCTCCCCACGTTGCCCATCTGCAAGTAGGCCCCACCACGCCTACCCCGCCAATCCGAGCTGGGCATCGGCCCAGGCGCCTCCGATCCAGCCACGACAGCCGGCGGATCCGGCACAACCGCCCCTAAACGCCGCCGCGCCACACCGCACGTCGCCGATCCCCCCAACCGCCGTGTTCACGATTGACTGCCCACGGCGGCGTCCACCACAGCAAAAACGCGGGCGTCGGCCCCGGTCCCTCAGCGGGCATTGATGAACCGCCGCGCCAGCTGGAAAGTGTCGAATCACCAGATTACAGGCGAGCCTGCCGGATGCGTTGCGGGCCCTTTCGATTCGGCACGCACGCCTCTCCGGAAGGTGTCGACAGCCTGCGGCCGGAAAACAATTTCGGCGGTCCCTCGTGGAGGAGGTGGGCAACGTGGGGCCCTACCTGAGCCAGCAAACACGAAGGACCCGGGAAGCCCGTGTTCACTCCGCCCCTCCAACGCCTCTGCCAAACTGCAGCGGTAGCTGTTGCCTTCCCCTGCGGCCCGCGTTGTTTTGGGATTTGGGCTGGCGGTGTGCGCCTTAATGTCCCCAGCGGCCACGGGCTGAAGGAGGGTCACAGCTCACGGCGGGGGCGCCAATTGCGTTGTGACCCTTAACCTATGGGCCATTTCGGAACAGCCATTTTTGATTCAGCACAATTTTGAAACCCAGACCTAAATTTTTTCAGTGGGCACAAAAGAAACGAAGCAATTACACAAGTCGCAAGATCATCAAGAAATATTGCATAACAACACTGTGGTAACAGAATTCTGAGAGTCCGACATTGGAGCACCTCCTATGAATGTTCGACGGCATCCAACGTCGGACTCCGATATCTGTCGCCGCCGATGCATCTCCGATGCCGAATTCCCATATTTGGCCCCAAAACTCCGACCATCCCCCTGCAAAACACCCAGCAGCTCTCGGTTTCATGCACCATTGCTATTGTTTGTGGGCGCTTGCCAACACCATGGTAAGGACTTGGAACCCCTTACGGTTGCAAGCACTCCCCTCTTTGATCGTTGGAGGCCGTCACCATGCCTTGATGCTGTCAAGCACAAGATCTTGGGAGCAGCATCAAAGGGAATTTGGCAGTCGGAACCATTTGGCATATGTGGCAGATAGTGGCGCGGCACTCTATTCTCGCCGCATTCCGCCCGGAACTAGGCCGCTCCACTCCTCGGTCGCTCGCAGTCGCCCGGCAGGGAGATGTCTCAGGCATCGATCCCCCTGCGCTCGGCTCGGGGACGCCGGCTAGGCGCGCATAGTCGGGGCGCTTGGTTGCTCATTCCGCATGGTGGGCCCAAGGTACGCGGCCCGCAGGGAGCCTTGGATGAGGCAGTATGGTGGATGGTCAGCTAGGTGGGGCGCGCCGCGGAGGGGGCACGCCTTAAGTGGGCAAGGACCCATCACAAATGTGAGAAACGGAATATGGAATTACAGAGTGGTGCATGTACACCACTTTTATAGTCCCATCAAGCCAGGAAGCTTCCGTGGCTCCAGGCTATCCCATATGGGGCTGAATAAACCCCAACTCCTCTCCCACATAGCAGAGCTGAGGGGGAACACTAATAATGATCCCACTAAATCATATATCATCCCCTTGTACTATTTTAAAGGAAAGGAGAAGCCTCCAAGTGTTGTGGGGAGTCCAAAACAAGGACTTTCCCTTGGAAACCTTAGGCCCCAAAACTCCCACTTCCCAAAATACCCTAAGTAGCGGCACCTTACAGTTGTTCCTTCCAAATGGTTGTCCAATGCCTTCCGTGTCCTTGGGCATGAAAAGCAGGACTTTGGAAAGTTATTCCCTCAATGCCGCAAATTAGTTTAATTCCCTTAAAGATGCAACTATCGGCAAAGCAGCTCATTACCACTAGAATTTGCCTGCCATCCAAATTAGTTGGCAATGAGCTTTTGAATGAACAAAAATGGGTCACCCCCTATGATTTCCACAACAGACAGAGATGAGGGGTGCCTCACTATGCAGTAAACAGCATGCTCGGGACCGCAGAGCAATGCCTATAGATGGGTTCCCACCGCAAATTTGAGTTGTGTTGCATCTTGCTCGATTAAGAGCCTGGCAATGAATACAAAGCTCTATGTCGTTGGATCCTCTAGCTCAGAATATTGCACAAACCAATGGCCTTGTTACAAAGCCAGCGTGCAAATTGATTGGGGTGCTATTGCAGTGATTCATCAAGTTGGTCTGTCTGGAGGAGGGGCATGGTTCCCAAAGGTCTATTTTGATCAGAAAAGCGACTTGGCTAGTTTGCATTCATTTGAAGGTTTTTTGGCTCGCAGTAGCGAGGGTCTTTGTGGTATAGGGAGCGGTGGCCTGTGCATGCTATAGGATGGGGCAGAAGGGAATGGGTTTTGTCACCTTGATAATAGGCATGCCGGGTGCTCAAATTTGTTTAATACTAATGGCAGAGGGCCATGGTTGATAGTTGTCTTTCAGCACTGGATACACATCGCAATCAATGGGGGTAGTGTGCACTTATCCCCAAGGCCAAAGGCCCCAACTTTGCTCCAAGCGCATGGTCTTTGCTTGTGCAAATGACCCAGGTGTGTTGCCTTCCAAATCCCCACGGCACTTGACACCCAGATCTGGATTGGTTATCACATGCCATTTGCAAATTAAGGGCCATATTGAAACTTGGCAGTTGTTATGGAAACACATGGGGGTCGAGAGATTTATGGCCATTAGTCTTGGTTGGTTAGTTATCTATGGGATTGGACCCATTATTTGGATTTCTTATGATCTTTAGATACTCGTAGGCTCTTTACTTGTCTGAATCCCCCAAGTATGGAGTAGTGTATGGCCTCGGGAAGTCCCTGTACTTAAGGGACAGGCCGTGGGGGCAGACTGGGCTGCGGTGTATCGATAGTGGGTCCGATACGGGGGTATGCCGGGCGATACAGTCGTGACGCACTGATGTACATTGTGTGGTGTCTGTGTGATGGGTGGCCGGGCCGGAATGTGGCCGACCACCAGTACGTACGCGGGGGTGCGTTGCTCCCCGCTCTGTTACCGTTGACTGCGCCATTGCTCGCGCGAGCGACCCGGGGCAACTGCCTCACAACCCACCATCTTCCGGAATGGCGGGACCACCCAATCCCGAAATAAGAGGGGCCTTGCACAACGAACGAGCGAGCACCCCGATTGCGCCTGCCGGGTTTGGCGGAGAGGGCCATTGGCCCAACCGGATGC